>PITA01016885.1:0-45146 GCA_004023965.1 Spilogale gracilis | reverse complement strand
GAATCCCTATCTGGATTCATCATGAGGAGACAACAGACAAATTCTAAATGAAGAATTTCTATTAAAAAAAGAGGAGGGTAGTATTGGTCGAATTCTTCAAAAATGTCATTGTCATAGGAGACAAGGAAAGGCTCTGTGGAAATTTTCTAGATTGAGTTACATTCAAAGTATGTGATGACTAAATCCAGTAAAAAAAAAGTTGAAATATAGAAGGCAAATTAGGTTAGAAGTATATTGGGATTATGCAAGAGAATATCCTTATTCTTGGGAAATATACACTGAAATATTTGGGGGTAATAGGCCATAATATATGCAACTTACTTTAAAAAACTGGAAAAAATTACGTATATTTATCTGTCTGTATATATACTAGTGAGAGCAACTGATAAAGCAAATGGGGGTACAAATTAATAGACAAATCTGACTAGTAATGATATGTCTTTTCTTTGTAGTTTAGTTCTTGCAACTTTTCTGCAAGTTTAAAATTATTTCCAACCAAAAAAAATTTTTTTTAAAGCTACTCTTGGCAAGTCCTTCTCTGCCCCTGGGCATTTGATCAACACGTGTCTGAGAGGCATCATAACTGAGATGTGGCTTTTTATTTATTTTTTTTGGCTCCAGCCAGATAAATCCACAAAAAAAAGGAGAGTTTTAAAACCATGTTGCTATTTTGAGAGGTTGCAGTAATACAAGTTGCAATAAAATGTATTCCTCAATAAACATAATTGCTCTATTATACAAAAGTCATGAACGGTTTCTGTTTTTGTAACAGGAAAAGCGGAACTGCACTAATAATGAGATCGACAAAATGATCATTTCAGCAGGTGCTACATGTTGCTAGATTTGAAAAAGATTTTCAAACAACCAGAAGTCGGGGAGGGAGCTAGAGTTATGCAGTATTCAGAAATAGTCTTGGAATATAATTTTGATTCTCAATTCTTCTGGATAGAACAAAAAGTTCTTTTTGATAGAACATGAGGGCTAAGAGTAATCAGACTGCCTAGTTCAAATTCCAATTTGCTGCTTACTAGCTATGTGTCATTGGGCAAGTTACTTAACCTCTCTGTCACTCAGCTCCTTCGCTGTAAAAATGGGGATAATAATAGAACATTCCTCAAAGTTGTGAGGAATAAATAAATGAAAATATGCAATGTCCTTGGCATAGGAAAAGCCTTAGAGAAGTGTCTTTTGTTATTGTTATTTACCTAGTGACATACATGATGTTCAAATAGGTCATTTCATTAACTCCTCAAAATGCAGAGATCCACGAGACCTCAGAGCTGTTGATGTTCATTTACACACCACATGGCTAAATTTACTAAGAATATTATTTATATAAGCATAAAAGCAATCAAGAAACCTACTTACTAGCACACCATTGCCTAGAAGGAGCATAGTACTTAGATTTTACTGATAATAGTTTAGTTTCATGTTGACTGTAATATTTCTAAATTTTGACTAAGTTACTCTGGCTTAGCCTTTCGGAATATTTCTTCTAAACTAAGTGGTACCTCTTTAAATATGGCTGCACACTAGAATCATCTGGAAGTTTTTAAATATACCAATACAAAGATTGTTACCACAGACCCACTAATTCATAATTCATGGGTGACAGGTGAAAGACCCAGTCATTAGTATTTTTCCAGGAGACTCCAGTGTGTGGCCAGTTTGGGAACCACTGTGCCAAAGTCTTCCAAAGTTAGAATTTTAATGTAGGCTATTATCACGTAGCCATCCATTAAAATGGAGAAAAAGGTCATCAAAGTCAGGAGTACTACATGTCCCCAACATGACACTGAATAACAGTACAGACTGAAAATACTATGGTAAAATCAACTCAGATGTAATCAAGTCTTTTGTTAGGAAAGCAACTGTTTACTTCTTATCTTTATTTCCACAGAAGCCAACACAATTGGCCATTATCCATGACATATGGAAAAGTGAAGTTTTCAAACTAGCAAAATATGGAGCAACAGGGAAAACAAAGCTATAAAATAATGCTAAAACTGGTGCAAAATAGAAACTATTTTTTTCAGCAGAATTTAGGAAACAAGTTCAAATTATTCAAGAAATGTAGTATGGGAGTAATTTTTGAAATAGTGCCTTGCCCATTTTGCTCTCTATTAAAAAAATCAGTGATGACAGGCTCAGTTCAGATCTCACTTACCTGGGCTGGAATTTGGGCACTATCTAAAATCCTCCCCCTTAGTAACCAACTGCAATGCAACAGTTTTTCTCTTTTTTAAAACATTTGTTTATTTGAGAAAAAGAGAGTGAGGGTCAGGGCAGAGCGAGAGGAAGAGAGAAACTGAAGCTGGATCCATGCTAAATGCAGGGCGCTGTGCAGGGCTTGGTCTCATGACCCTGAGATTGTGACCGGAGTGGAAATCAAGTCGATGCTTAACCCATTGAGTCACCCAGGCGCCTCTTTGCCACAGTTCTAATCTGTATGCTGGTGCAAAGTGAATTTCCCAGCAACACCAAAGGACTGATGATTCTATAAAGGGTTTTGAAAACTAGATCTGTGACAAATCTAAGTTTCACATTCATTATGATCAAGTAATATTACTCCTTTGTTGGAATTTAAGATGGACATGAATTTTTGCACAGTTTTGCATTTGGCATTATAGTATGATTATTCTTGATTGTCTATAATCGCATTTGTTTCAAGTTATTAATGCAACATCAATGCATGGGAGTTGCATTAAGTAAGATAACTAGTGTAGGGAGCCTTGGTGGCTCAGTCAGTTAAGCGTCTGACTCGATTTCAGCTCAGGTCATGATCTCAGGGTCCTGGGATGGAGCCCTATGTCAGGCTCCATGCACCCCTCAGAGTCTGCTTATCCCTCTCCCTCCCCCTATGCCCCTCCTCCAGCTCTCTCTTTCTCTTTCTCCCTCTCTCTAACATTAAATAAATAAATAAATAAATAAATAAATAAATAAATAATAAATCTTTAAAAATAAGATAAATAATGTAGAATAAATTGATGATAGTTCAGATTTAGGATTTCCCAAATAAAACTTTGGTGGGCTTGTATTATATTTCCTGGATGTAATTTGGCATTTGGAGAATACTGATTGCACTTAAAGCCTGCCAAACCTAAAAATTCAGATTTTTATTAAAACCTATGTTGTGTTATACCACATTTCATTCATCTCAATCCTGTTTCCCTCAGCTGGACAGCACTGTGTTTGTTTGTTTGTTTGTTTGTTTGTTTGTTTGTTTGTTTGTTTTAAGATTTATTTATTTGAGAGTGAGAGAGAGTGCACATGAACAAGCCGCAGGAGGAGGGTATGAAGGGGTCACAGGGAAGGGCAGAGGGAGAAAATCTCAGCAGACTCCCTGCAGAGCACAAAGCACCATGGGTCTTGATTCCAGCACCCAGGAGATCATGCCCTGAGCAGAAACCAACAGTCCGCTCACCCAGACAGCCACCCAGGCACCCCTAGACTACACTGTTAAAATCAAACACAGAGACCAGACTTGAAAATTCCCTGACCAAACAAAACCAGTTTAATCATATAAACAAAACTGAATTCAGCTCATTTTGCAAGACAAGAGAGGCTCACTTGACCTAGGTTGCTTATTGCTTGTGCCTGTGATGATCATAAGTGAAACTTAAATTGTACCCCAAAACTGATAGGAAGTAACCACTAAACAAGTCCGTTTCATTTCAGAAAATTCTAGTATTGTAACCAGTCGCTGTGAAGAATAAACAGTTACTGCCTCCATATTATGTGAATTGTTTTATAACAACATACCCCTGAGTAGCATTCCAAGTTTTAGTTTGGGTTCTCCTGGTCGGCAAACTGTCTTTTTGGTGTAGACACAATAAACCTTTCTTAACTAAGAGTTCATTGGTGCTTCACTGGTTTTACTTTCTTTTCTGAACTTTTGAGAGTTTGCTGTTGAAGGTGACACACCAAATTTTAAAATTCCTTTGTGTCCATGGAAGCTTCCAGGAAAGCGATAGGTCCCAGCGACTATTAATGACCTGACCGATACAGGAAGGTGCAAAGCTTCCACTGCCTGGTTCATGTGTTAGAGAGGCAAAGGGAGTGTACCGGCACGAATCCTGCAAGGGTATTGGGAACATACGGATCTGAACCCTGGCTTTGCCACTTGCGACGTCCTAATTTGTACAGTGGGAGCAATGATGGCTACTTCACACAGTTGACAAGGGAGGAAATACTTCATGCATGTGCAATGAAGAAATACTTCATTACATTTTGTAAAGTGTAATGCATTATTTATATGTAAAATATTAATATGTGTATTATTATATCACACATACAAATCCTTCTCTTCAGCATATAGGTTTTTTGCTTTGTTTTGTGTGTGTGTGTGCGTGCACATGAAGTACCCCAAATAATGATTATATGTAGAACCTTTCCTATTTATCAGGTTCCTAAAATGATTAGATGTTAGAAAAAATTGAATAAAGTCAAATATGTTAAAACCTAGATTCATTCCATTAAAGAAAGGAAACAGATCCTATAAGATGCTGTCAAATAGAGTATTATTCAGCACCTGAAGTCATGGGCTTGAATCCTGGCTTTATTATTGTCCAGCTGGGTGACCTTCTGCAGCTCAGTTCCTTTGCAAATCTCTAGTTTCTCCAGCTTTAAAAGTAGGGGCTGATCTGGATGATCTTTAAGATTTCACTTATTTCTAGGGGTGCTTGGTGGCTCAATTGTTAAGCATCTGCCTTTGGCTCAGGTCATGATCCCAGAGTCCCAGGATCAATCCAGGCATCAGGCTCCCTGCTGGGCAGGAAGCCTGCTTCTCCCTCTCTCACTGCCCCTGCTTGTGTTCCCTCTCTCGCTGTGTTTCTCTCTGTCAAATAAATAAATAAAATCTTAAAAAGAAAAAATATTTCACTTATTTCTATATTTTATATCATTGTATCTAAAAGGACTGGCTCTTTAATATTGAAATAACCTTATTATGTTTGTGAACTTTTCTATTTTAATAGATGCTTCCTTCCCCAACTTCTAGAAGTTCCATGTAGACAGAGATATGCATTTACGTCTTTTCCCTTCCCCATCCCACACTGTTTCCCATCCAACATCACCTTCAAGAGACATGGATCCCATGCTAACTTCTCTGACGCACCTCCAAGGAGGAGAATGTAAGAATTCCCTCCACTGTGTTTCCACTGCAGTGTAATCATGTATTTAAATCTCTAATCTTGATTGAAAGCTCAAGTGAAGAAATTTGAATTTTTTGCTTTAAAAAAATGTCCAGCTCAAGGTTTTTGATTCTTAGAAAAAGTTTTATAAATGTTTGCTGAGTGAGTGAGGGCATAAATGAGTATCACGTCACAATTCCACAACACTACCCTGCACGTGCAGCCTCGTCTGTGCTGAGTTTGAAAACAGAGGAGCAGGTTTCATACAAGTTAGATAAGGTGAGTTCTTTTACTCAGTTTCACAGACAAAGAGGCACAATGAGATGCCATTAAAATATGCCGTCACTCCCTTCTTTCCTCTTAAAATGGTTAGGTCTGGAATGTTAAACTATAAACAGGAAATCTGTCGGCTTTTCTGTTCTCTGATAAGTCAGATGCATTACCCAGGGATGACTAAAAATGGGGTTTAATGGGATTTCTGCTGAATTTCTGGCTCCACAGAAAAGCTGAGGGATTTTCTTATTTAGAAATCATGAAAGACAGATGAGTCCATGAACTGGTAGTAGTATGAGTAAGATTTATATCTGCTGTAACATGTAAAATATATTAAGTCTATGATTTCCAACTGCACAAGCTTTATTTGCTTTGTATAGAATCCATGTTGATTTTAGATTTTTGAATTACTGATGTGAGTGCAAAACCATTTGCGTGGGGAGGACTCAAGGAATAAGAAAAGTACAGGAGGAAACCCTTTCGGTTCTCTCTGTATTTATAACTCACTGAATCTAGAATTCCTGCAGGATTCATGAGATCCACACCATCTTCCTGATGATTTACATCTGTTTGGCTGATTCAGCTGGTAGCTGTGGGAGATCGCTTGTAGACCAGTCTACCAGCAGCAAATGTCTAAATGGAAGCATCTTTTCCTCCTTTCAGCCAAAACTTTGTGGTTATCAGTAGACAGTGGTGAGAAATGTCAAGCAGGTGTTTGAAATAACTCCTTGGTAAACACAGAACTAAGTCCCAGGTGAACAGAAACGAACAGAAATCCATTCTGGTAAAAGAGGCTCTCCTCTCTGGGGAAAGCAGAGAGAAGGCAATATCAAATATTCAATCCAGCTTATCATTTGCAGCGTGTACTCCAGAAAGTAAAAGGATGGTACCTAAGCCACAAGAACACCGAATATTTCCACCCACCCTGCTTTCCTCATCTCAGTGACTATGGGGGGAAAACACTGTCGTTTTTTAACGCAGTGATAGTTACCACAGCACATCAGACAGCACTTGGACAAGCATGCTGCTCAGCAAATCCCAGTCTAATTCAGTGTGCAGTCAGCCACTCACTCAACAAACATGAAAGATGAATGAGAAAAGGCCCTGCCTTCAAGAAGCTAATTGACTCCTCAGTGACAAGGAAGCTGGATGAGAGGGGAGGAGAGAAACCCATGCAGGGAGCTTTACTGAGAACCCAACACAGAACTGTACTGAGAATCTTGTTGTTCTTTGAATATTGCTTTAAGGAAGGTACTTGATAGGATCTTAGACATAAACACTGACCCATCCTATGCGTTGTCATCCCCTCTCCTTCCTTAAGAATTTTACATGAAGGACTAAAGAGACACATTAGAGGTTATATCATTGGCATTTCAATAGCTGGGGCATTGTTAAAGCCACTTGAACCTACATTTCCCTTTGGATTGCTGTGTGGCCCTCCTGGCCCTCCTAATAGGGTGAATTCCTTGCCCTGCCCTTGTGCACAGGCTAGGGTGTCCGAGAGTCTTCATGTTCAGGACTTACTTGCTTTCTGGCACTCTCATCACCAGTCCTGACCAAACAGATGTGGCAAATTCGGGGTTATATAGGTACGTGGGAAATCTGCCTGTGTTGAAAGAAAATAGCTGGCAGTCCCTATTTTTGGGTAAAGCAGAAACACTCAGGACACTCAGTATGGGTCTTTTCTGTTTTTACCAAACTGCATTGGTCTGGGAAGCCACTTAAGTACAAAATCAGAGGGACAGCAAATCACTTGCCCCCAGAGTCAGATGAAACACAGAAAGGGAGAAGCCATCGCAGCTAGTAAACAATTGTGGGCGAATATCCCAGAATGCGTTTTGGAGGGATAAAGCACCTCTTCAAGTTCTGTGTAGTAAAGAACAGAGAAAGCTAAAACTATAGAAATATACTTGGTGAAATATACTCAGTACTTGACCTCTGAGCAATTACGGACCAGAAGACTAAGAAGTCGTTACTCTTCTTAAAAATCCTTGTAGTTGGAAGTGATCATTCCAGAGCCTGATAAAACCCTAACGTTGAACTTGAAATGGATTTGGGTACTAGTAACAACTACTCATTTGGGTATAGTTTGCACCATGGCACAGATTTGCTCTTTAGCCACACTTAGCCAAGAACCTGAAGAAATCTTTTTTTTTTTAAGATTTTATTTATTTTACTTGAGAGAGAGAGAAAGAGGGCAGTAGGGAGGAGCAGAGGGAGAGGGAGAAGCAAGCTCCACACCAAGCAAGGAGCCTGATGTGGGGCTCAATCCAAGGACCCTGGAATCATGACCTGAGCTGAATGCAGACGCTTAATGGACTGCGGGCCACCCAGGCCCCCCCGAGGAACTCATTTTAAAGGAAATAGGAAATAAATGATAGGATCAAATCATCCAGTATTTCTGCTTTCTTTAACTCTGCACATGAGTGATCTTTAAAGCTCTACAATAAACAAAAGTAGAGAACTAAGTTAGAGTTCTCATTATATAGTCGAGAGTCAATCAACAAACTTAGTTCTTCCCTGATTTTGTTTTTTCAGTGTAGAATAGTGAGCCAAAGGATGCCATTACTCCATTGGCATAAAGCGATATTTCCCTGTATTTCCTCTATAGGTAATTTTAACCAAGATTCTGCTAATGTAAGTAGAGCGACGAGGTAAGCAGCAAAGATCTGGGAACAGTGCCCTAACCCCTCTTACGCCGGTATGTCTTTCTTGCAAATCACAATAAGGAGCGGTTATTTTAGTAGCTAACAAAGAGTCAAGATATCACTATATGTCAAAAAAGAAAAGCTCAATAGTTATACATTTGAGTTGGGTCAGCAAGAGTTATAGATCATAAGCCTTTCCCTTTATAGAATTCTAACTGTATTTCAAGAATTTCACATCTGCTCTTTGTTTGGAGTGGCTTATTATAAAGTTATTTTCTTCTTGACTTTTCTACCCCTTTGGAGAGCCAATTTTCACAAATAGCTATAAATCAGGGGAATCAACCTCAGCAACATGGAAAATTATTCTGAACAATGCATAATATCATGGCAGGCTACCAAATGGCTGCGAAAATGCTAGAAGGAAGTCATTTGCTTCTAAATGTGAATTACAAGGATGTTATTTTACAATGCCCAATCAAGACATGTTATACTAGGGTCCCAAGAGAATACGCTTTAAATACAGCTAAGGTCACAGGAGCTAATGATCTTATCGGCATTGGATCTGGTCCCAGTTGGCAGAATACAGACTACTTCTTTTACAAACTGAATTTCTCTAGTTTCTTACCAGCAGAGCTGGTGTGTTCTGAGTGCATCTACAGTTTCTCCCTTGTATCTCTTGCACTAGATTAACTCCCCAGGAATTATGCTTTCTTCAGAACAAGTCCTGTTCAGATCCTTAACAGTATTAACAGAAAGATCTCTTAACAAGTGACTATCATTCTAACTCATTTCCACTGATATGGTACCAAGAGGGAAAGGCAACAGATAAGAAGGCTCTGTCTTCATCAATCCCTTTACCTTCTCCCTTCACCCCCTTCTCTGATCCGCCGGTCCACAATGTGCACTTGAGGGACCAGCAACATGAGCAAGCCTTGGGGGACTGAAGACATACAGAGTCTCCCGCCCCACTCAGCTCTGCAGATTAGAATCTGCTTTTGACAAGATCGTCCAGGTGATTCCTGTGCCTGTGAAAATACACAGGGCATCCTCCTAAAGCCAGACTTTGTCCTGCAGACAGGGAAACAGGACATTGACCTCTTTCGGTGTTTTCATGTCTATTATCTTCACTGTCATCCAAAAAACCCACAATTGAGAATGAACCCTCTTCCCCCACGCCAAAATAAGACAACTGAGAAACAACCAACATTTGTTTAAGCCTTTACAATTTACAACACACTTCTATCATCAAATCCACTGGAGGTTCACAGTATCCTTGAGAGGTCAGCAAGTGTTAGAATTCATTTTATGATTTAGACAATTATGGCTGATGGGTGTCCAGCGACCTGTTCCAAATCACACATGGCAGTGTTCTGACTCCAAGTCTAGTGCTCTTTTGCTATGAAGCCAGGATGACTGGGCAGATGATCTAAAAACAGGAATGGCAGGGGAGAAGAATAAATTCAGGACACAAAATAAAGGTGGAAATCACTGGGAAAAGTTGGTGGAAAACTGATTATGTAACCTATAGCCACCTTATCTAAGATTTCATTCCCTGATGACCAGGATCTAAAAACACATCCACTATATTTTTTTTTAATATTTTATTTATTTATTTGACAGAGAGAAACCACAGCTAGAGAGGGAACACAAACAGGGAGAGTGAGAGAGGGAGAAGCAGGCTTCCCGCTGAGCAGGGAGCCCCATGTGGGACTTGATCCGGAGTCTCCCAGATCATGACCTGAGCCAAAGGCAGCCGCTCAACCAACTGAGCCACCCAGGCGCCCCATCCACTATATTTTTAAAAGATATTCAGCTCCTGCTGGTTCTGGTCCCTGATCTTGTGTTTACAGCACACGTCCCACCACGTAGGGAGCTGCGGGAGTAGTGCAACGCCTTCTCCGTGGGCCACAGTGATTGTGCGCATGGGTTCTCTACGCATGTCTTGGGCAGATCATCCATTAAAAGACAAAAGAATTAGAACATCTTTGGGGGGAAAAAATTCATCACCAAATCTCTATAGGTTTTCCTTTCAAGAGTTTCAGGGTAAAAGATGATTTGGCAACTTAGGATGTTACTAAGTGACACTGGGAATGCAAATCTTCTCGATAACAACTTGCAAAATGTTTTCCTCAATCTTTAAAGAAAGGGTCAGTACGCCAAAGGGGTGGACATGTTTGCGAACCGTATCTCAAGCATCTGTTCTGTAAGTGAGGGGGACGTACAGAAAGAACGGAAGGGCTGAGGCCACGGCTATGTGCTCAGCTGGGATTTCCCGATATAGATGTGCGCCTCCCCCTGGGGAGTCAAGCTGGACAAGAGCCCTGTGTTCAAGATGGAGAAAACAATCCTGCTTTAAATCCAGCAGAACGAGGAATGGATAATTCTTCCAATTACAAAGTAAAGACATTCCCAGCTAAATATGGAAGTGACAGCATGTCCATAAAATCCAAGTGAGATCTGTTTTAGGAGTACTCAAAAACTGGCAATAGCCAGGAGTTCCCAAATAAACTTAAAAGTAATCATGTTCTAGTATTTTGCTCTTTTCTTTGTAATAATTTGTTCTATTCATTTCTGGACTACATCATTTTAGTGGCTTCTATTTGGATGTATTATCTCTTGGCCATCAAACTTTAATACTTAATACCTATAATAAATACGTATTGGTTTAGTTTTTAATTTTATTTTTATCTTTTTAAAATTAAATTCAATTTGCCAGCATATAGTACATCATTTGTTTCAGATGTAGTGCTGAGTAATTTATCAGCTACATACAACACCCAGTGCTCATTACATCACATTTATTTTTTTAATTCTATTATTTAACTAATAAAAAGAAATAACCATGTGATGGTGCAGGTAACAATTCTAACCATGGATACTTTCCAGAGAATCATACTGCAAATGAATATATTGGCACTTATTATTAGCCTTACCATTTACACTGAATATAAGAACATCTTTTCTGTGCCAGATCTCTGTTCTCTCTGCCTGAAGTTTTCGTCTCTCTCCTCTTTCCAAGTCTGGTGGCTTCTCCTCCTGGTCTCTTCTTTAATGTTATCATCTTAAACAGACCTTCCTCAACTGCTTTATCTAAAGTAGTTGTCCCCTGCTATTTATCAAAATATACTCTTTATTTTATAAGTAGTTATCATTAGCTTATCTGTTATTACATGCTTCACTTACTTGTTTATTGCCTGTCTTTCCTAGCAGCATGCAAAGTCTTGAGGACAGGAATTTTGTCTACCTTTATTATCCTTGTATATCCAGCTTCTAGTCTAGCACAAAGTATGTGCTCAATAAATATATGTTGAATGAGTGACTGGACATTGACTTCTCCTTATTTGTTTAGTCCTAATACCAAGACTTTAAATATTTTCTGGCTTCACTTTCTATACTATTATTTAAACCAAACCCAAAATTTTCATCAAACTTTCTTTTACCTATATACATATTATCCTACAACATGGCTGTTATAGCCTGAGAAGCATTCCCTGAATTTGAGAAATAAAGAGTCCCTTTGATTCTGAAATCTGACTTTAAAATGGAAACAGGCACCTTTCTTCAAGGGATATAGGTATTGCTAAAGAAAAAAAATTTCATTTTTAACCACTGGCTAACAAAACTTCAACTATTTTCAAAAATAATGTTAACTTGGGGCACCTTCATGGTTCAATTGGTTAAGTGATTGACTCTTGATCTCAGTTCTGGTCTCCATCTCAGGGTTCTGAGTTCAAGGCCAGGCAGTGTGAAGCCTACTTTAAAAAAAAAAAAAAAAAAAAAGTGTTAACTCCATGGTTGAGGTTTTTTTTTTAACTTTTTTTAAATTTTATTTATTTATTTGACACAGAGAGAGAGAAATCTAACAGGTAGGCAGAGAGGCAGGCAGAGAGAGAGGAAGCAGGCTCCCTGCTGAGCAGAGAGCCAGATGTGGGGCTCAATCCCAGGACCTTGGGATCATGACCTGAGCCGAAGGCAGAGGCTTAACCCTCTGAGCCACCCAGGCACCCCTTGAGGTTTTTTTTTATAAAAAGATTTTATTCATTTATTTATTTGAGAGTAAGAGTAAGAGAGAGAGAGAGAGAGAGAGAGAGAGAGAGAGAGAGAGGAAGAGAGAGAGACGTATGTGGGAGGAGCGGCAGAGGGAGAGAGAGGGAGAATCTCAAGCAAAGCCCCATGGGAGCCCAGGCAGGGTTCCATCTCATGACCCTGAGATCATGACCTGAGCTAAAATCAAGAGGCAGGTGCTTAACCAACTGAGCTACTCAAGTGCCCCATTGAGTTGCTTTTAAAGATTATTTCACTTACTTTGAAATTCTGATTTAAGATTCATCAAGTCAATAAATATTTCTTGAGCCTTTTCATAGTTAATGTGATTGCTCCATTTTGCAATTATGGAGGTTTAGACACAGACAGCCTAAGTGATTCCTCAGAGCAGAGCAGATCAGGAATAACTTTCTAATTCATAATGCACACACAGATAGAAGGAATAATTCATAAAATACTGGGGTATCAGATGTGCAGAGAGCTTTTGCCTAACATCCTGTCTCCTACCCATGCAGAAGCTATTCTTCTTCCTCCAGTATCTACTCTTTTCTTTCAGTTCCTACTTTGGGCACTTGACCTGCAAGAATAAAGATAGCATTTGCCAGCTCCCATGGTGACCAAGTGCAGGCCAACGGGGTAGGAGAGTAGCCCCTCTTCTCTAAAGGGGACACAACATTAAGAGAAGGGATGTGCCTTCCCTTTTAACTCCTTCCTGGTGTCTGAGTTAAGGACTTGACAGTGCATTGCTTTATCCCACAGCGATGAGGGCAAGCTCTTGCAGATAAAGGACCCAGGAGGTGAAGGGACCTGGTGCCTCCGCTGAATTTGCGGAGAAAGCTGCCGTGCGGCTCTGACTTTAACAAGAGTTGATGTTAAATGTCCACCTTCTTTATCACAGCTGCCAAATCTACACTCCAAGTCATAGCCTACACTGGATGCTCTTATTGATCTTTTACAAAACTTTAAATAGTTTACTTGATTTTAAGTTCAAATTGCTTCCCCCTACGCACCAGTCTTCTATTCCCCTTGGGATTCTGTGGGTATTTCCAAAAATACAATAACTGATTATACCTTGGAATGAGAGATATCTCCCATTCAGTTATGGAGTTACTTTATAAGAGCTGGAAAATGGTCCAAGACAACATATTCTAAGTTAGATTAGACTTTATTATAAAGAGTTGTTTCAATATTGAGGGCAGCTCTTCACTAGTGGAAAACTCTTTTCTCCTAAAGAAGGTTGAGAAAAATATTGAGACAAGTGTTTGAAACATGACTTCTGTATTTTAGAATATTCTGAGATAGAATTCTGAACTTGATTCTTTGTGATCACACCCTTTAAGTTTTGGAATACAGAAATATATCGAGAAGTCAAACTTTGCAGAAACCGCTGGAGGAACTGTTATCTGGTGCAAGGACATCTTTAAATTAATAAACCTTGGGAACTTTCCTTTCTGAACCCACAAGCTAAGGTGATTTCAGTACTTACTATGGACTAGGTGCTTTCGTAACATGTTTATTTATGGGGAAACTGAGGCACGGAGCGATTAAATAATTGCCCGAGGTTCTGTAGCTCAAAGGCTGCAGAGCCAGGCTGTCAAAGGTGACTCTAGAACTCTTAGTCTGGAAGACTAAATTTCTGTGAGAGGTAATCGTAAGTCAGGAACTAGTTAGATTTCAAGAACTTGAAGATTCCAAAACAGGTCACAGCTATGGCCACACGGATGTCCAGCAGTCTACCACCGTCCAGTCTGTCCTTTCCCCAGATTCTGAGGCTGTGTTTTGTCCTACTGAAAGTGATTAACGACATTATTCTGCCTGCAAGCTTGTGGGGCACATCTGGGGAAGAAATGTTTAATTTTTACCTGAAATTTAATAACTGTTACCATCTGCGTTTTAACCACAGAATGTGACATTTATTTTATCTCATTTCCTGCTCATGTCCATTTCCCTGCAATGCAAGGACAACAGGATGACAGAATCAGAGAGTATTTTGGCTTCCAAACATGGGCTTCCAAACTTTTGCGTGATGAAGGTATAGTGCTTTCCGGGTTGGACATCAATCAGTGAAACTCACACTATGGCCCAAAATGGCTCTGTTCTTGAGAGCTGACTTAGCAATTCCCTCAGAACTTCTAGGAAACAGAGGTAAGTGGAAAATTGGCTGCTGACAAATTCACAGCCGTCAATGCTCGTCAGATTCACAGCCGTCAATGCTAGTCAGATTCACAGCCGTCAATGCTAGCCAACACACTGGACGAGAAGCAGCTGAAAGTGCTGTAACTTTCCTAGTCCTGACTTCAGGCTTCCCTGGATTGACTACGTTTGAGCCAGAAAAACCACGGCATAAAAGGAGTAACTAGGGAGGTATGAGCTGAATGCAAACCGAGTTTGTATACTTTCTGTGAGAGTCATGGTTAATTATCTTCATTTCTTTACAGATCCAGGAATATTTCCTTAAATGTGAAATTGGTTAATGCATGCATAAGGATTATCATTCTGTGGTATAGGGTTGTCACCCAAAGATTTTTTGGAACCATAGTCGGAATAATATAATCATGTAATTTTATGACTAGAAAGGACCAGCTTATGACCGCCATTGGTGCTTTTCATAAGATATTTGAGAGTTGCTCCGTCTGGTTCCACAACAAGCACTTGGCTGAGGGTTTGGGACTTTTTCTTGTCATTGAGTTCTGAAGAGAAGGAACATGTGATTCTCTCAGGCCGTGTGTTTCATTGCTGGTGTGGGACCCTCCAGAGCTCTGTTTGCTCATTGGTGCAGCAGCAACCAAGCGGCTGGCACAGTGGTCAGGTTTCGTTGAGCTTGGGTCCTTGAGAGCTGTGATGAGTAAAGGGCCAAGCAGCACTTAAAGGAAGGTGCCCTGAGTGAGAACTAACCCTTTATTGTTTTCAAGCCATTAACTTTTTTGGTTCTTATTCACTGTCACAGCATGACTCATACTAACCTGATGACTGTAGAAATTAGCATACAACTAGGGTAGTGTGCCATACTAAAATACACAACTTTGGTTTAGGAACCAAGTGTCTCATAGGGAAACTAGAGCAGATGACATTCTGTGTTTTTCAGCAGCAAAACATTTAGTAAATCCTTACCTGAAGTAAAGTGGAAGCATACCATGTACTTAATAAACTCAAGGTCTTGGGAAGAGGCTTAAAAACTGAATACTAGTAGCATGGGTTGGTTGTTTTGGGTAGCATTTAATGAAGTACTAAGTCTAGGGGCACCTGGGTGGCTCAGTCATTAAGTGTCTCAGGTCATGATCTGGAGTCCCGGGATCGAGCCCCACATCAAGCCCTGAATAGGGCTCCCTGCTCAGCAGGAAGCCTGCTTCTCCCTCTCTCACTCCCCCTGCTGGTATTCCCTCTCCAGCTATGTTTCTCTCTGTCATATAAGTAAATAAAATCTTAAAAAAAAAAAAAAAAAAAAAATGAAGTACTAAGTCTAAATTGCTAAGTGGCTAACTACCCGGAACCAAGATCCATGAGAAACATGTGAAAAACTTTGCTCTTCCATAAAATTGAAATTTGGGGCATATTGGTTACCTCAGCAAAACCAAGCCTATTCTGCTAGAAATACAACTCATATGACAGGTAAAAAAGCTGAAAGACATTTGGTGAATCTCTCAATGTTCCTAATTCAAAGCAATTAAAGGTAGAGCCGAAATAAATCAGTGTGTTTTGTCATTGTGAACCTTTTTGTGTGACCCTCTGGGCACCAAACAGAACATTCTCCAGCTAGATCTTTCCCCTTTAACTCCTTTCAGAACTTGTGCAAAAATGAAGTGAATGCCCTTTGGCCCCTGAAGTCTCTCCTGAGGAGATGCAGAACTTGCTCAGGAAGACAAAACCCAGGGATCATAATCTACTATTCCCATTCAAGGGCAAAGGAGATGAAACAGAAACCTCTACAACACACACAGGAAATACACCCTCATTAATTCTTCATAAATGAACACCTGCAAATGGCAAGAAGAAATCTGAACTAGCCCGAACTATGTATATAACTTCCAAAATCAACACTGAAGGGTGGAGGCTCTACATATAAGAATCAAGTAAACACTCAAAACTTAAATAGAAACCTTGTACTGGGCAAGCAGCTTTTCAGACTCTGCTGAGTGTTTCAAAAGTCCTTGTGTTTTGCCATGTTTTCATCTCTTAACCTCCTATTGAGTGAAACCACCACAAAAGTTTGAGGTCAGATGAGCAAGAATGTTTGAGAGACCTCAGCCTGTCCTCATTTGTGGATTGGAATAAAGGTAGTCTTTCCTTGAGATCAAAGGTCAGTTTGGGAGGGGGGGTGTCTGTTGATTTCCCACACAAAGTATATGTTTCCCATGAGAATAGCTAACCAGGCCTTCACTGGAACATGGTGCTATCATTCCACATGTAGAGCAATTCCTTATTTTAACAGGATGACAAGTCATTGTCAAGTTAGCAGCGAGTTATTTAATCCAAAGGCTGTGTTCTCTCTGGAACGAGGAAAATAATCAAAAACTGAGCCCTCAGGCTTTTCAGATTCTAATTTTCCTCACCAGGATGACAGAAACCTATGCTCCTTTAGGGTTTCAGTGAATGAATGAGACTGAAAACATACCTGAAACTGACAAAAAATCGGGGCCTCATAATGAAATGATCAGGAATTTAATCTTCTCATTCTCTTCCCAGCTTCCCTCTAACCACAGAGAACTGTGAATGAATGTATGCAAAGATTCTTTCTCTTTAATTTCCATTTTCATGCAACTTCATGCAGATTGTTTTATAGTCATGCTCTGACAGTGCATTAGCATTTTAACAAACACAGCGAACAGTACAGCTGCAATACCGGGCCCAGGAGAAAGCCAGCGCCTTTCTTTCTGCCTCAGGTAAGCCTTGTCTCCTTGTCCCTTTAACTTCAGAAATAGCTTTCTTCTTCCACCACTCCTTCTCCTTCCCCTTAGCAGCGTTTGGTATCCTTTTCACTGAATAGACTTCTCGTTGGCCTCTAGAAATAGAGCATGATTTCTATGTTTTCACGAGCATATATTAGATTTTGTGACTTGTTCTTATTGTTGATTGTAAATATGCCAGGACAGACACATTAGTTTTCAAACACAAAACATTTTGGTTTTTAAAAATAGTATGTTTTGGGGCACCTGGGTGGCTCAGTCGGTTAAGCATCTGCCTTCAGCTCAGGTCATGACCCTGGGGGCCTGGGATTGAGGCCCACGCGGGGTTCCTTGCTCAGCAGGGAGCCTGCTTCTCCCTGTCCTTCTGCCTGCTGCTCCCCCTTCTTGTGCTCTCTCTCCTCTCTCTCTCTGTCACATACCTAAATAAAATACTTTAAAAAAGCAAAAAATAATAAACATAATATATTTTGTGTTTTTAGGTAGGAAAACTTTCCTTTTGTACCTTTATTTTTTTAATTTTTAAAGATTTTATTTATTTATTTGAGAGAGAGAGAGAGAGAGAGAGAGAATGAGAGGGGGAAGGGCCAGAGGGAGAAGCAGACTCCCTGCTAGATAGGGAGCCAGATGTAGGACTCCATTCTAAGATCTGAGCCAAAGGCAGTGGCTTAACTAACTGAGCCACCCAGGTGCCATCCTTTTGTACCTTTAGCAGTTCCTTTCCCGTAGTCCTGGATAGATTCAACACTGACGTCATCCTGAGCCAAGTTCAATCACCAACCGGCAGAAACGGACCGGACGGAAGCACACTTTGAAAATTCTTTTTCTCACGATCACTGCTGCTGCTGTTTGTCACTCAGTGCCCCAAAGGATATAATGCTGTACCGTCAAGAGCTTTATAACCTGCTGCCAGTTCGTTAGCATTTAAGAGAAACCACCGAGAAAATGAAAATAAATATTCTTTTCCTTGCCAAAATTCCCAAATGTAGGAATGGTCAGACTGATTTTAACTAACTTCTATACAAATGGTATAAATAATGATGGCACGTCGAGCTCTTCTTGCCGTCATTATTTAAACCAGGAATGGGCAAACTCAGAACTATGAACCAAACCTAGCCAGCCGCCTGTTTTACTGGCCCCACAAGCCGAGATGAGCTTCTGCACTTTTAAATAGTTGTTAAAAATCAAAAGAAGAATGTTTTGTGACTCAGAAAATTCTATGAAATTAAAATACTAGTGTTCATAAATAAAGTTTTATTGGAACACAGCCATGCCCAATCATTCACTCTTTTGTCTGTGATTACTTATATCTCACAATGGCAGAGCTGAAGCATTGCAACGAAGGGCATATGGCCCTAACTGGCCCTTTATGGTGAAAGTTTGCTGACACCTGATTTAAATTACCTAATGTCACTATTAGGTAATAAGAGAGGTTATGAAATCTAAAGAACTCATAAGATTTTATTTTGAAATCTTAAAAAAAGTGGAAACCTACGCAACTGAGATTTGACTAGTTCTCAGTAGAAAAAAAAAGAAAGCTAAAATTATAAAAGGAACAAGGGATTTGGAATCAGAAAGCCAAGAGTGAACCCAAGTTCATCTACACACTGGTAGTCTTAACCGATCACTTTACATTTCTTTCATTTATCTATTCAGAAATTACAGAGTGTTTGCTTTATACGAGGCACAGTGAAAATAACAGTGAACAAAATAGAGACCCTGTCCTCAAAATGCCTAAAGCCAGTTGTGAGAGTCAAATGCAACAACGTGCTTGAAAGCATTCTATAAAATTTAATTTAATTATCATTATTCCTATATTTGAAACTACAAGTATGCGGGAATTTTGTCTTATGTCTGACCCAGATCTTGCAAAGCTTAGGAGACCTTTAGAAACCTTCTGCTGCTTTTTACTAGATAAGAGGCATTCCCCCCCACCCAACTCTTTAAGCTCTAATACCTTTATCTTAATGTCATCTCAGCCACACAATCACCATTCTTTAATAACTTGTTACTTATTTAGCATTTGATTCAACCATATTACTCTGTTCACTCTGCACATAGGACACAATTTGAGAGCCAAACACAGTAACAATAATAGTCATAATTGGCTCCTTGCTTATCTTCTGTGGATTTTCTTTAAATGAAGAATTCTCAGGAAAACACATTTATCTTGGGAAACTAAGTAGCTGAGGTATGTTGCCATTGAAGGGTAGTGCATAACATCATCCTCCAAAAACTGCTGAGTAAACACTTTTATCTACACAGTATTTAGATTAATAAGCCTTTGATAAGAGTGGTCAGAAAAAAACTAAGCTATATTTTCTGATAAAGAAATGTTTATTAAATACGATTGTTAAAAATAGCCATTCTAGGGGCGCCTGAGTGGCTCAGTTGGTTAAGCAACTGCCTTCGGTGCAGGTCATGATCCCGGAGACCCGGGATCAAGTTCTGCATCCAGCTCCCTGCTCAGCAGGAACCCTGCTTCTCCCTCTCTCACTCCCTCTGCTTGTGTTCCCTTTATAGCTGTGTTTCTCTTTGTCAAATAAAAATAACCATTCCACATTAATGATGATTCTAATTATTGAATAAGGGATAGCAGTATAGTGAAATGTCTAAATATTGTTATTTTTAATTCCTCTGGCTTATCTATCAAATTAGTCAACAGACCCTGATAGGTCAGAACTGACTGTCTGGATAAAATTGGTTTTCTTTTGCATATTTTGAAATTTCTAACATCTATGCTACCTACAGAATCTCTGTTTTATTTCACATGCATGGGATGATTTAATTGGAAATTATTATTTAGAATAAAACTTGCATATTTTGAAGTTTCTAACATCTATGCTACCTACAGAATCTCTGTTTTATTTCACATGCATGGGATGATTTAATTGGAAATTATTATTTAGAATAAAACTTATATTATTACTAAATAATTGTTAACTTCTGAAAATGTATTTTCCCCTTTTATTTTTTTAATTTTTTAAAAAATATTTTATTTATTTATTTGACAGAGAGAGAGATCACAAGTAGGCAGAGAGACAGGCAGAGAGAGGAGGAAGCAGGCTCCCTGCTGAGCAGAGAGCCTGATGCAGGCCTCGATCCCAAGACCCTGAGATCATGACCTGAGCTGAAAGCAGAGGCTTTAACCCACTGAGCCACCCAGGCGCCCGTATTTTCCCCTTTTAAATGAAAAGAAAGCCACTGGTGTTTTCTATTAAGTGGTTTTTACAAACATAGGTAATAAGTAATTTCATATCTGTCTTCATATTATTTTCCCATTTAACCTTAGTTAAAGGGTATAATAATCATAAAATGTTATGTTAGAATATTAAATGTTACACTGGGGGAAAGATGGGAGGATGATATCATAAGTAACTTTATTTAGGACATGACCAATACCTTCATTGCCCCTTCTGCTAAAACTGTACCAGCTCTCCTTTAATCATTAAAAACCAACACAAAGGAACAGTTCTGGGAGGAGTTAAGAGGCTAGACATTCTATAATTCATTCTTATTTTAATGCAAGGTATTAGGGGGTCATTTAAACTAACATGAAAGGAGTAGCAATTTTTATTTCATCCAAAGTTCTTCCCTTGCATCAGACTCTACCATCTTTAAGAACACTCCTAACTCTTGCTAGAGGAGTAACCTTAAGAAAGGCATCCGACTAGCATCCATTCCCCTAAATGCCCCACATTGTGCAAATTACATCAACACACAGTTGTGTATATTGCACAGCATCCAAGGGATCATGCCTATTGGTGACATGCCACAGACGAATGATGATTGTACATTCTAGTGTCATTTTATTCAGTGTTGTACCAGATGACGTTATTAAACTGTTCATTATAAATTTTCCCTTTACAGTCTTTTCTCCTCAGAACAGTCACTAGCTCAAAATTTTAAATCTTCTATGATCATTCTTAACCTTCCTCGGATCATGGCTCTATTTGAGAAGCTGATGAAAAATATGAACTCATTCCTACAGAAAGAGCATATACTATACGTACACATGTATATACATTTTTACATGTATGTGTGGAGATACATATTTATACTCCTAAGATTTTCAATACTATTTCAATACTTCACATATGCACCTGTTCATTATCTCACCATCTAGCTCCACTATAATACTCCCACCTGGGTGATTTCATGCCCTGGCTCCATTTTAGATACACAATTAAGGACTAATGAGAAAGCAAGCAAATGCTTCTCACATGTTCCTTCTCAGTTTTGGTTTTGGGGTGTGTGTGTGTGTGTTCAGTAACTAAACCATTTGAACAGAAAGCAGGGTGGAGCCCATACCTGATAATGTGCAGGAAGAAACTGTCATTTCTGGAGCTTTTCCATGACCTAGGGGTTTCTAGGGTAGAACCAATGAACTGGCTCTTGGCCACGTCTTATCTCAATGGAAACTCAGGCTCAGGCATGCTGTTCTCAGGAGCTAAAATAGCACTGTGTGATTTCTTTTATCCCCCT
Organism: Spilogale gracilis; assembly: GCA_004023965.1. Taxonomy (NCBI): domain Eukaryota; kingdom Metazoa; phylum Chordata; class Mammalia; order Carnivora; family Mephitidae; genus Spilogale; species Spilogale gracilis. The sequence continues at coordinate 23,663 of PITA01016885.1, read as the reverse complement.
GATAATGCCTAGATTTCATTTCCCAGGAGTAAAACTTGATGAGGAATTTCTCCTTCTTAGACTGGAGTGATATATGGTAGTGTTTCTATATACTAACAACGAAGTAGCACAAAGAGAAATTAAGAATACAACTCTGTTTACAATTGTGTCCTTTCTCCCTTTCCACCCCCGCCCTCTGCCCAATACCTAGGGATAAACTTAACCAAAGAGGTAAAAGACCTGTACTCTGAAAACTATAAGACAATGATAAAAGAAACTGAAAAGGACACAAACAAATAGAAATTCCAGACTCATGGATTAGAGAATATTTTTAAGATGTCCATAGTACTGAAAACAATCTACCAATTCAGTGCAGTCCCTATCAAAATATCAAGGATTTTTTTTTTTTGGCAAAGTTAGACCAAATAATGCTAAAATATGTATGGAACCTCAAAAGGCCTCAAGTAACCAAATCTATCTTAAGACAAACCTGGAAGTATCACAATTCCAGATTTCAAGGTACACTACAAAGCTGCAGTAATCAAAACAGTATGGTACTGACACAAAAATAGACACAAAGCTCAATAGAACAGAATAGAAAACCCAGGAATAAACCTATAACTATATGGTCAATTAATCTCTGACAAATAAGGGATAAATATACAATGGGAAAAAGTCTCTTCAATAAATGGTGCTGGGAAAAATGGACAGCTATATCCAAAAGACTGAAACTGTATCACTTTCTTACAACTTATACAAAAATAAACTCAAAAAGGATTAAAGACCTAAATATGAGACCTGAAACCATAAAAGAAGAGAACACAGGTAGTCTGACATAGCAACATTTTTCTAGATTTGTCTCCTAAGGCAAGGGAAACAAAAATAAAAACAAACTATTGAGACGACATAAAAATAAAAAGCTTTTACATAGCAAAGGAAATCAAAAACAAAACTAAAAGACTGAGCCTCAGCTCAGGACATGATCCCCGAGACCCGGGATCGAGCCCCACATCGGGCTCGCTGCTCAGCGGGAAGCCTGATTCTCCCTCTCTCACTCCCCCTGCCTGTGTTCCCTCTCTGGCTGTGTTTCACTCTGTCAAATAAATAAAATCTTAAAAAAAAAAAACAAAACTAAAAGACAATCTACTAAGTGGGGTAAGATATTTACAAATGATATATTAGATAAGGGGTTAAAATCCAACATATATAAATAACTTATATAATTCTATACCAAAGAAAGACAGAAAGAACAAAATAAAGAAAGACAGAAAGAAAGAGAGAAGGAAGAAAGAAAGAAAGAAAGAAAGAAGAAAGAAAGACAAATAATCTGATTAAAAATGGGCAGAGGACATGAATAGACATTTATCCAAAGAAGACATACAGATGGCAAATAGAAACATGAAAAGATATTCAACATCACTAACCATCAGGGAGATGCAAATAAAAGCCAGAATGAAATATCACCTTACACCTGCCAGAGTAGCTAAAATAAAAAAGACAAAAAATAACAAGTGTTGCTGAAGACTTGGGGAAAAAAGGGACCCCTCATACACGATTTGTGGAAATGAAAAATTGGTACCACCACTGTAGAAAACAGTAGGAATTTTCTCAAAAAATTAAAAATAGAAAAACCATATGACTCAATAATTCCACTAGTACGTATTTACCCAAAGAAAATGAAAACATCAATTTGAAAATATGCACCCCTTTGTTTATTGCAGCATTATATACAATAGCCAAGATATGGAAGCAAACCAAGTGTTGATCAACAGATGAATAGATAAGGTGTATGTATATGGTATATATATATGGTGTGTGCACACACACACACACACACACACACACACACACACAGAGGAATATTACACAGCCATAAAAAAAAGATGAGGTCGTGCCATTTACAACATAGATGGCCCTAGAGGGTGTTAGCTAAGTGAAATAGGTCAGAGCAAGAACTACAAATACATGTGATTTCACTCCTCTGTGGAATCTGAAAATGCAAACTAATAAACAAACAAAAAGCAGAATCAGACCTATACATACAGAGAACAAGCTGATGGTTGCCAAAGGGGAGGTGGGTGGGGGATGGGCAAAATGGCTGAAGGGGAATGGGAGACACAAGCTTCCTGCTGTGGAATGAATAAGTCATGGGAATAAAAGGCACAGCTTAAGCAACACAATCAATAATAATGTAAGAGTGTTGTGTGGGGACAGATGGTAGTACCCTCATGAGCACAGCAAAATGTGTAGAGATATTGAATCACCATGTTGTATATCTGAAACTAATGCAACATTGTGTGTCAACTAAAGTCAAATAAAATTTTAAAAAATCAATATCTATAACTAAAAAAGAAAACACTGGAATAATATAGATTTCCAAAATTTACAATTGACTAATGAGCAACGGAGGAGCTGAAACTATACAAACCAGGGTTGGTAGAGTTCAAAGATCCCTGTGCCCAGCCCTCTCTGCAACCACTGTCTTCTTTCTAGGCATGCACTAAGATCACCCTTGGCCCAGGACCTAACCTCTCCAACGGGGTTCAATAAGGTCCTGTTTTCTCCTACAAAGTATTTTCTTGTGATAAACTGGTAAGAGAAGGTCAAGTGACCATATAGAGATGATGTGCCTATCTAATTCATTGTTAATACTGATACTGGGAATTTACATTGGCTAAGAAGGTCTTTGGGGGCAGATGAGATATCTGACATTTAAAAATCCTTTTAGCAGTCCCATGTGCCGGGTGAGTCCTTGCTCCTGCCAGCTCTATCTGGAATGTCTCAATTCAAAGAGGGTTAAAACTGTGGATTGGCCATTTCTGTGCCAGTACCAAATATAAATCTAGGATGCATGGAAAAAATTGGGGTCCTTCTTTTCCTACCATTTTGAACAGACCAATATTGCCTTCCCAAATGAAAAAAAAGCCTCTAGTTCTTATACTTATTAAATATTTTTAAGATTTCCTTCATCTGTCTCATTTCACAGCAACACCGGATGGTATTTCCATTTCCCTTGGATTTTTTTTTTTTTACAGCAACACTACAAGTCAGTTTCTCTGTTTCCCCATAATGACTACCCTCCTCTACTCTGTGTCTTGTAATCAAACAGCCCATAGCTTTTTCAATCTACAATTTTTTATTTCCAGTCACTCTCTGTATCCACTATAGGCCAGTTTTTCAAAAGGTGAGGTAACAAAACCTTGACGTGCTTCCCTTTGGTTCAGAAAAACATGTCCTGTGTCACGCATACCCCAGAGGTCTCTCTAAAGCTGCCTGCCAGATGTCATCACGATCATGGCAATTGAACTCTGTATCCATCATCACATCAAGTGGACGAGAACAATGGTCCGGCAGTTGCAGAATCAACACACACCCCCAGTGTTTTTTGTTATTGTTCAAAAATAGTAAAATGAAAAAAAGACTGTGCATTCCATAATTTACCAGGGAAGAAGGGAAGTCTGGCAGTATAATTGCACAGGGAGGGCTTCATAGAGTTCTTAATCAACTTTTTAGTAATTTAAATAATCTTTCAAAAATGATCACCACTTCATAATGCTTACATCTCTGGGCGCATACTTTTCAGTGTCCCCTCCCCTTTCTAACCACATCCATTCCTTTCTACTCCCTTTTCCTGCTCCCTCATCTCTAATCCCTCTGCTAATCTAGCATTGGAACCGGTGATTTCATTTGACTGGTGCCACTTAGTAAATGTTTCCTAAATGACTCCTGTCTTATATTCTTCCCAAATACAAACTTCCAAGAAAACTGAATGAAAAAGGAATTTAAAACACTTTAAACTGGAATCTTCAATGTATTCCATATAATAGCATGGGGTAGTAAGTATGTATTGGTGTTGCTCATTTAAGGGAAATGGTAAAGAACTGTGTTTTTAATTTAATATAGTATAAAGTAATAAAATCTATCTTTATTTTATTATTTTAATAGCTCCAAAAACTTAGCTTTAAGAAAATAAGGCACTGACTTTCATATTCTAAGATTTCTACTTGGAAATTTGTAGTTTGGTTCTTATACGTTAGATAAATTTCATTTTTCATCACATTCATTGCCTCATTTTATTTAGACATCTCTGGATTTAATATAGGGCCTACCAATGGAATGAATTTATTTTTCATGCCTGGTTTACATTTTTCCCATTGCATAAGTTCATAATAATTTTTGATAGGATTCCTAACAACACAATGTCAGAGGTTTGTTTTGTTTTGTTTTGTTTTTTAAGTGTATTTCTACCAGGAGCATAATGTGACTCCTGCTAAATATGCATTGATTGTTCCTTAAATGCTCTGGACATGGGCTATTCATATTTTTAGCATCAAATGAAGGAAATCATGAAAAGAAGTCGTTTTTCAGAGTAGATTTTATCACTTGACCAATTCAAGCTTTCCTTACAGATTTTCCTGGGACAGTGACGATGTCCATGCCACAAAGACTATTGTATATACGGGTAGTATTGAATAGGGATGTAGGATTACCTTGAAGCTTATAACTATATGTATATGTAAAAGAAAGAATAAGGGAAAGAAGAGAGAAGAAAGGGCAAAAACAACAACAACAAGAGGCAACAACAACAACAACAGAAAATACAGGGATGTGTTTGAAAAAATTTCAAGGTAAAAAACTGTTATGGAGTGTTGTATTGAGTATCACATTGTGATAAAAAGTGGGTTAAAAATTAAAAGAACAAAGACCGTGAGAATGAATTTTTAAGTTTAAAATGGAAACTTTAAAAGTAAAAATAGAAAAAAGTTAAAAAAGCAAATAAGGTGAAAAACCGTATCAATAAAGTGCACAGCTTTTGGGGCAGTACCAGGAGTTTAATAAATTGCCTTTCCCCCCTGATGTTGGAGTTTTACAGTTTGGGTGTTGTCCTCCTGAGCTTCTGGCTTGACTTCTGTGGGCAAGACCTGCTTTCAGTCCCTTCTACCTGGGCTTCGTCTCTCCGCCCCCTTCCTGGGGACTGGGCTCCATGGCAACCAGGTTGTCAGGGTTCAGTTCTAATCTCCCTATATCTTTAGAAAGTGGGCTCCTCCAACAATAACAACAAGACAAACTTGGGAGGATCTGAAACACTTTCCTTGCCCACAAGGAGTGTCTACCCTCACCTTCCCACTCTAGTCTATCAGTGTTTCTGTATAATTGTTTTTGCTTTTGTATTATATAAATACTGGTCTTGGGGGACATCCAGGTTGGGCTTTGCTTTTTGATCTCTTCATTTACCCTTGATAGCTTTTTTCTTTACCCTGTAGTAGTTTTGTACCATATAAATCTTACCACTGGGCCCTATTCTGGCAGGGGTTTCTTTTCCTGCTTCCTTCCTTCCTTTATCTCTCTTTTTTTTTTTTTATTCTTCCTTTTCGGTGGTGAATTCTGATTGCTCCAAAACCTTCCAGCGACCAATTCACCTGGATAGTTGCTGATATATTTAGCTATGCACTCCCTCAACCACTCCTCGCCACAATGACTTGGAGGAGGAACATCCAACAGAAGAAGAACACTGAGACTGCAACACCGGTCACAGAATTACTGGAAATGAACATAAACAATATGACAGAAATAGAATTCAGAGCAGCAATTGTCCAAGCAATGGCTAATTTGGAAAAGAACATTAGTCTCAAAATGGAAGCCCTAATAACAGAAGTGAAAGCTGAGGTTAGAAAGGCTATTAATGAGATGCAATCTAATTTAAATATGCTAACAGCTGTAAGTGAAGCTGAAGATCGGATCAGTGATTTAGAAGACAAATGGATTAAGAAGGAGGAGCAAGAGAAGTCTTGGAACAAACAGCTAAAATCCCATGAAAACAGAATAAGGGAAATAAATGATGCCATGAAACACTCCAATATCAGAATTATTGGAATCCCTGAAGGAGTTGAGAGAGAGGGAAGCCTAGAAGATATTGTTGAACAAATCATGGATGGAAATTTCCCAAATATGGGGAATGAAACAAATATTCATGTCCTAGAGACAGAGAGGACACCCCCCAAGATCAATGAGGCCAGAAAAACCTCCAGGCACATAATTGTGAAATTCGTGAATGATAAAACCAAAGAATATGTCTTAAGGGCAGCTAGGGAAAAGCGGTCCCTTACCTATAGAGGGAGGACCATCAGAATAACGTCAGACCTTTCCACAGAAACCTGGCAAGCCAGAAATGGCTGGCAAGACATATTCAGGAAATTACATAACAAAAATATGCAACCAAGGATTATGTACCCAGCAAGGTTGACTTTCAGAATGGAAGGAGAAATAAAGAGCTTCCAGAACCGCCAAAGCCTAAAAGATTATGCAACCACCAAGCCAACACTACAAGAAATACTAAAAGAGGTTCTATAAAAGAGAAATGAACACAAGAGTGACACAGATCAGAAATTTACAGAGGTAACCTATAGAAACATGAACTTCACAGGCAACATGATGTTAATCCAAACATATCTATCAATAATCACTCTCAATGTTAATGGCCTAAAGCTCCATTAAAAAGGCACAAGGTTGCAGACAGGATAAAATGACAGGACCCATCCATATGTTGTTTACAAGAGAAACATCTTGAATGTAAAGACACATCCAGATTAAAAGTGAGGGGATGGAGGACCATCTTTCATGCCAACAGACCCCAAAAGAAAGCTGGGGTAGCGATTGTCATATCAGACTGATGTCGCCAGGGAAGCCAGCCTCGGCGGAGTTGTGGGTCCCGAACTTCGGGCGAAATAATGACATGCACACGGAAATCTAATGCAAGCTGACAGACCCAAGGTCAGTCAGGAGAGACCTATGAAGCAGGCTCAGCCGCACGCTCTGGCTTTTTAGCATTGGCTCTTTAGCTCTAGCTCTAGCTCTGGCTTTGGCCCTCTTGCTCTACTTCTCTCTCCTCTTCTGTCTCTCTATTCTCTGTCTGCTTCTCTTTCTGCTGCTTGCTTTGCTTCTCTGTTTCTGTCTCTCTCTTTGCAGGCTCTGTTTGCTAGCTCTCTTGCTGCCTCTCCGCTAAGGCTCTCTTGCTGTTTCCTCACAGACTCTCTGCCTTTGTCTCTCAGACTCTCTCTGCAGGCTCTCTTGTTATTTGCCAGCTCTCCTGTTCTCTCCTCTAAGGCTCTCTTGCTGTTTCCTCCCAGGCTCTCTGCCTTTGTCTCTCTTGACTGACCAGGGCCCCAGTCTTTTATTATTTAAAAGTGAGGAAGTTGGGTGGTGCAGTTAAATCTTTAACTGCTTTTGCATCCGCCCTAGAGACAGGATTAGTATTGTTACTGCAGGGTACAGAGTGATTGCTTAAACTCACAGAAGTTGAGACCATTGAGGCACAGGGATCAAGAAATATAGATAAGAGATACAGAGATATGATTACTAGGAGGAGGATTAAATGAAACTATATGTCTCGAATAAGCACACAAAGGACATATTGCCCTGACCCACAGGGTAATGTGGCTTTCCAGATTCTAGGTAGGGAAAGCCCAGAGGGTTTTCATTCACATTCACAGGTACTTCCACCAAAATTTTCCGGTGGCTTGGGCATGGCGGGAGGGGCAGATCAAGCACCGTCCCCAACATCAGACAAATTGGATTTTAATCTAAAGACTGTAGTCAGAGACACATAAGGACACTACAACATTCTCAAAGGGTCTATACACCAAGAAGATCTAACAATTGTAAATATTTATGCCCCCAACATGGGAGCAGCCAACTACATAAGCCAACTGTTAAGCAAAATAAAGAATCATATTGATACGAATACATTAATTGTAGGATATCTTAACACACCACTCTCAGCAATGGACAGATCATCTAAACAGAAAATCAACAAAGAAACAAGAGCCTTGAATGACATATTGGACCAGATGGATCTCATAGATATATTCAGAACATTCCACCCTAAAACAGCAGAATACACATCCTTCTCAAGTGCGCATGGAACTTTCTCCAGAATAGACCACATACTAGGTCACAAATCAGGGCTCAACCGATACCAGAAGATTGAAATTATTCCCTACATATTCTCTGACCACAATGCCGTGAACCTAGAGCTCAACCACCATAAAAAGTTCAGGAGAAAATCAAACACTTGGAAGCTAAAGACAATCCTGCTCACAAATCTGTGGATCAACCAAGAAATCAAAGAACAACTGAAACACTTCATGGAAACCAATGAGAATAAAGATACATCGATCCAAAACCTATGGGATATAGCAAAGGCAGTCCTAAGGGGGAAATTCATAGCCATCCAAGCCTCACTCAAAAAAAGTGAAAAATCCTGAATACATCAACTCTCATTACACCTTAAAGAACTGGAAAATCAACAAAAAATTAAACCAACCCCCCACACAAGGCGGGAAATAATAAGGTTTAGAGCACAGATGAATGAATCAGAAACCAGAGATACAGTAAAATGCATCAATGAAACTAGAAGCTGGTTCTTTGAAAGAATCAATAAGATCAATAAACCATTGGCCAAACTAATCCAAAAGAAAAGGGAGAAGACCCAAATTAATACAATTATGAATGAAAGGGGAGAGATCACGACTAACACCAAGGACATAGAAATAATCATCAGAAATCACTATCAACAATTATATGCCAATAAGTTTAACAACCTAGAAGAGATGGATACATTCCTAGAAACCTATTAACTTCCAAGACTGAAACAGGAAGACATTGACAATTTGAATAGACCTATATCTACTAATGAGATTGAAGCAGTGATCAAAAACCTCCCCCAAAACAAGAGTCCAGGCCCAGACGGATTCCCTGGGGAATTCTACCAAACATTCAAAGAAGAACTAACACCTATTCTCCTGAAGCTCTTTCAAAAAATAGAAACGGAAGGAAAACTTCCAGACTCTTTCTATGGAGCCAGCATTACTCTAATCCCCAAACCAGACAAAGATCCCAACAAAAAGGAGAACTTCAGACCAATATCGCTGATGAATATGGATGCCAAGATTCTCAACAAGATCCTTGCCAACAGGATCCAAGAATACATTAAAAAGATTATCCACCATCACCATGTGGGTTTTATCCCAGGGTTGCAAGGGTGGTTCAACACTCGCAGATCAATCAACGTGATAGAACAAATCAATAAGAGAAGAGAGAAGAACCATATGGTACTCTCAATTGATGCAGAAAAGGCATTTGACAAAATACAACATCCGTTCCTGATCAAAACTCTTCAAAATATAGAGATAGAGGGAACATTCCTCAACCTCATAAAATCTATCTATGAAAAGCCCACAGTGAATTATCATTCTCAATGGGGAAAAACTGACAGCCTTCCCTCTGAGATCAGGAACAAGACAAGGGTACCCACTCTCACCACTACTGTTCAACATAGTGTTAGAAGTCCTAGCAACAGCAATCAGACAACAGAAATAAATAAAAGGTATCCAGCTTGGCAAAGAGGAAGTCAAACTCTCTCTCTTTGCAGATTACATGATACTCTATGTGGAAAACCCAAAAGATTCTACCCCCAAACTACTGGAACTCATACAACAATTCGGTAATGTGGCAGGATATAAAATCAATGCACAGAAATCAGTTGCATTCTTATACACTAACAACAAAAAAATAGAAAGGGAAATCAGAGAATCGATTCCATTTACTATAGCACCAAAAACCATAAGATACTTAGGAATAAACCTAACCAAAGAAGTGAAGGATCTATACTCGAGGAACTACAGAACACTCATGAAAGAAATTGAAGAAGACACAAAAAGATGGAAGAGCATTCCATGCTCATGGATCAGAAGAATAAACATTGTCAAAATATCTATACTGCCCAGAGAAATCTATGCTTTCAATGCCATCCCGATCAAAATTCCACCAACATTCTTCAAAGCATTGGAACAAACAATCCTAAAATTTATATGGAACCAAAAAAGACCCCGAATTGCTAAGGAATTGCTGGAGAAGAAAAACAAAGCTGGAGGCATCTCGTTACCTGACTTCAGGCTTTATTACAAAGCTGTGATTACCAAGACAGCATGGTACTGGCACAAAAACAGAGAAATAGACCAATGGAACAGAGTAGAGCATCCAGATATGGACCCACAAATCTATGGTTAAATCATCTTTGACAAAGCAGGAAAAAACATCCAGTGGAAAAAAGACAGTCTCTTCAATAAATGGTGCTGGGAAAATTGGACAGCTACATATAGAAGAATGAAACTAGACCATTCTCTTACACCACACACAAAGCAAACTCGAAATGGATGAAAGACCTCAACGTGAGGCAGGAATCCATCAAAATCCTGGAAGAGAACATAGGCAGTGACCTCTTTGATATCGGCCACAGCAACTTCTTTCAAGACACATCTCCAAAGACAAAGGAGACAAAAGCGAAAATGAACTTCTGGGACTTCATCAAAATAAAAAGCTTCTGTACAGCAAAGGAAACAGTCAACAAAACAAAGAGGCAACCCACAGAATGGGAGAAGATATTTTCAAATGACACTACAGACAAAGGGCTGGTATCCAAGATCTATAAAGAACTACTCAAACTCAACATGCAAAACCAAGATGAACACATCAAAAAATGGGCAGGAGACATGAAGAGGCATGTCTCCATAGAAGATATACAAATGGCTAACAGACACGTGAAAAAATGTTCAGCGTCACTAGCTATCAGGGAAATTCAAATCAAAACCACACTGAGATACCATCTTACACCAGTCAGAATGGCCAAAATTAACAAGTCAGGAAACAACAAGTGTTGGAGAGGCTGTGGAGAAAGATGAACTCTCTTACACTGTTGGTGGGAATGCCAGCTGGTGCAGCTACTTTGGAAAACAATGTGAAGATTCCTTAAAAAAAATTAAAAATATAGCTACCATATGACCCTGCAATTGCACTACTGGGCATTTACCCCAAAGATACAGATGTAGTGAAAAGAAGGGCTATATGTACCCCAATGTTCATCGCAGCAATGGCCACAATCGCCAAACTGTGGAAAGAGCCAAGGTGCCCATCAACAGACGAATGGATAAAGAAGATGTGGTACATATATACAATGGAATACTACACCTCCATCAGAAAGGATGAATATCCAACTTTTGTAGCAACACGGACTGGATTGGAAGAGATTATGCTGAGTGAAATAAACCAAGTAGAGAAAATCAAGTATCACATGGTTTCACTTACTTGTGGTGCATAAGGGGTAATATAGAGGAGAGTAGGAGAAGGAAAGTAAATGGGAAGTAGGGTAATTCAGGGAGAGAAACAAAACATGAGAGACTTTGGATATAGAAACAAACTGAGTAACTTAGAGGGAAGGGGGTAGGGTCATGGGAGAGCCTGGTGGTAGGTACTGAGGGCACCTATTGTATGGAGCACTGGCTGTGGGGAATTGGCGATGAATCTTAGAACATTGAAAAAAAATTTAAGTAATAATAAAAAAAAAATCTTAAAAAAAAAAAAGACTATTTTACATGGCCAGGTATGAATGCTGGAGACTCAGTAAATTCATCAGCTAATCTGCCATCAAGAAATAGCCTGAATCCTTAACTGAAAAGGAAGTGTGTATCTATATGGACCCAATGGGCTAAAGGATTCTCTATTTCTGCTAATATCTACTTTTCTTCAATTTGGAGAGAGCTGGTGGAACAATTTGCTTCTTTCTTTCTTCTCCCTACTCCGCCCTCTTGCTTGAATTCTTGCCACAGGGGAGGGGTTTTCTCAGAATCAGAATGTGGGCTTAGTTCCATTTCTTGTTGTTTACTCTCCTCATTGTATCCCAGAAGAGTTCCCAGAAAAGTAAGAGGCTAAGACTGAATTCAGAAAAAACCTCGAAGGATCTGGCAGTCCATATACACAGCATCTGTATCCTGCTTCTGAATGAAATTAAGGAAACAATGAAGGTCTGAAGCTGAATCACCAGGACGGTTCCAATATCATTAGAACCCATGGTTCATAAACGTAGTCCAACACAATCGGGCTGTTCCCACAGATAGTGGACGGCCGCTGAGTGAAGTCGGATGGATAGCCTTGTACCAAAGGAGTTGCATGAAAGCGACCAAGTGACAGCTTACCAGGACAGAGGGAGAACTACGACATCATATCCTCTTCTTCTTCAGGGCACGGAACACTCGAGAAGCTCATGTGTAAAGACTAGTAACAGCGGCACCAACTGCATGTCTTCACTGACAGTGTTGAGGCACACAGATTATTTACCCAAAAAACCCCGCAAATCCAGTACCAAATGGAACCCATCTTTGGAGAGGAAAAAAAAGAGATTTTGTAAACTTTTTTTTTTTTTAAAGATTTTATTTATGTGACAGAGAGAAACACAGCTAGAGAGGGATCACAAGCAGGGGGAGTGAGAGAGGGAGAAGCAGGCTTCCCGCCGAGCAGGAAGCCCGACGTGGTCTCCGGGATCATGACCCGAGCTGAAGGCAGTGGCTTAACCAACTGAGCCACCCAGGCGCTGCCTGTAAACTTTTTTTTTTTGAGAAGGAAATCTTTTGGTTAAATATTCCTCTGAAACAGATCAAACTAAGTTTACTGCAATCTCAGAGAAATGGGGAGGAGCTGACTTTACTTACCACAAGGATTAAACCAAGATGAGACCCTCACAGAAAAAAAAAAAAAATCACGAGTCTCCACACTTCATGGAAATATAAGAAAGAACTGGTTTTATTATATACTTTGGAGATGTCTGTTGGACATTTCAAGGTGACTTTATACAAAGCTATCAAGTGAAAATGTAACCAATGAAAAGGATTCTGTGAACATGAGACTTTTAACTTACTTTGAGATTATGCTGAAATAAAGAAAGAGTGATAGTTTAATAATAAGTGCATTCTGAAGGATAAACGGTCTTCCTCAGGAAGGCCACACACATAAAATTAGGTAATAAAATCATCACAGCATCATTAGGACTACTTGGGGTTCTGTGTCCTCTGACTATCCCGTCTGTTGTCCATGAGCTGGGAGGGTCATTTGGCTCTCAGTGTCTCCGCACGGACCAAAAAGCCATACAACTCCCCTAGTCCTGGCTGACCATGCCCGATTAATTTTCTTTCTTAGCAACTGTTCCATTATTCTCATCTTCTTCCGTGATACTTTTTAAAATAATTGTTAGGTAGCATTTATCATATTGTATTATACTCGTTTACTTTTTGAAACTGTTATTGTCAAACATACCACATATATATGAAAAATCGTATAATTTATAGGCATAGTTGAAAGAATAAGTAATTGCAAAAGAGCCATGTTCCCGCCATACAGGTTAAACCCCCTTGATCTCATCTCCCTCTCAACCCCATCCACCCAGAGAGAACCATTAGTCTGCATTTTCAAATTAATCACCCTCTTGCCTTTCTTTATAGTTTCATCACTACTGTGTATATCCCTAAATAATCTATTCTTCATCCTTTTTTGTATTCTTTGGTGACTGCTTCTTTCACTCATCATGCATTTCTGAGGTTTCTCGCTGTTGATTCATGTAACTGGAGTTAATCTGGTTTCTCTGCTATGTGTCTCCCATGGTGTGAATCTAACATAACTTATTCAGTCAGCCTACTGGGGACAGGTGTTTGTTTTATTTCCAGGTTTTTAGTTAGCAATCAATGTTGCTGTAAAATTTTTGTATATGTCTCCTGGCATTCACTTCGGACAGTTCTTCTGAAGAATACATCTAGGAATTGAATTACTGGGTCAGGAAGTTCAAAATTACTAGATAGTGCCAAACTCCTCTAAAAATAATTTTATCAGTTTACACCCTCACAGCAATGGGTGAACATCTCTATTGTGTCATATCTGTGTAAACACCTGATATTATCTGCCTTTTTAATGTTGACAGCTTAGTAGATGGGAAATAGTTTTAATTTGCATTCCCATAACCAATGATGTAGGAAATCTTCACATTTCTTTTTTTTTCTTCTTTCCTCTCCCCTTCATCTATTTTGCCATTTCCCCACACACACACACACACCCCCTTCTGGCAGCCCCCAGTTTGTTCTCTGTAGTTGTGGGTCTGTTTCTGTTTGGTTTGTTTGTTCGGTTGCTTTGTTTTTTAGATTCCACATATAAGTGAAATCATACAGCATTTGTCTCTCTCTGTCTGATTTATTTAACTTAGTGTTAAACCCTATAGATACTTCATCTTTCATATTTCTGTAAACCAGAATGCAGAGGCCAGGGAACAACCCCACACATTTGTGGAAACCTTAATTATGATAGAATGGGCATTGCAAACCAGTGAGGCAAAGGTAGACTGGAACAATTAATTTCTTCCTTGCAAAAAAACAAACAAATGAACAAATTAAGAACGGACCCTATCTTACATCATGCACAAGGTCTGTCTCAAATAGGCTGAAGATACAAATATGAGGAAAAACTGTAAAACTTTTAGAAGATAATTTAGGAAAATATCTTTTTTTAAATACAGTCTTAAAGGATTTCTTTAGAAACCAGAAATACAAATATTACCAGAAAAATACTGATAAACTCAACTACATTAAAATTAAGAACAACTTTGACCCCTGATCTACATTAGCCACTCCATTATAAATCCATTTTCTAAATATGGGTGAGCTCTCCTCAGTTCTGTTTTTCTACTTGCCTTTCTCTTATCTGACTATATCATACTGCCTTATTACAATAGTTTCAAAGTGATTTCTCTTTTTTTAAAAGATATATTTATTTATTTGAATGGGGGGGGTCGGGGTGGGGGAGGGGCAAAGGGAGAAAGAGAGAGAATCTCAAGCCAACTCCACACTGAGTACAAGGAACCAGTCTCAGGACCCTGAGATCATGACCTGAGCTGAAACCTAGAATTGGATGCCCAAATGACTACATCACCCAGAAATCCCTAGAGGAAACTATTCAATCTTCCTCTTCTTTGTTAAGAATGGTTATTCATGGACTTTTTGTCTTCCATTTATATTTTAAAACCACCTTGTCATATTTCTTTTAAAAGAACACTTTGGGATATTTTTGGAATTGCTTCAAATCTGAAGATCAATTTGGGGAAAGGTGAAATCTATCATACTGAGTCTCTATCCAGGGACATGATGTATTTATCCATTTATTTCCATCTTTTGTGCTTTAAACAATAGTTTAGTGTTTTTTTGTTAATGTTTATAAAAAATATTTTTTCAAATTCTATTTTCTAGCTGACCTGTTTTGCAGAGTAATTTAAGTAACTTTCCTTATTGATTTTGTTTTAAACAACTTTTTTAAGCTCTTAATCACCATAATAATAGAATCTTTAGAATCTCCTGCATAGATTTTATTCATTTATTTAATAAATATTCATTAAATGCACTCTTCAAGACCCTAGGGATTTAATAGTGAATAAAAAAGAAACAATAAATCCCCATTGAAATGGAACTTATATTCTATTAGGGAGAGATAGACAATAAACAAATAAAATATATAGCCATTAGATGACAAAAATACTTTGGAGAAATAAAGTAAGAAAGAGAGAAGGGGAATGCTGGAAGGAAGAGGAAGAGAGAAGGTTTAATTTATACATAGGGTGGTTAGAGAAGGTCGCCCTGAGAAATAGACACTTCTGTAAGATTCTGAAGGAGTGGGTCACGTGGAGTACCTTGGAAGTGTGCTGTAAGCAGAGAAAACAGCAAGTGCAAAGTGTCTGAGGTAGGAACTTGACTGGTTTCTTTGGGAGACAGCAAGAGGGCAGGAAGCCTCGGAAGAACACGGAGAAAGGAAGTCAGAGTTGAGACCCATAATACATGGTCTCTTAGACTATCATATGGTCTGTCCCTACATCCTTTCTAATCTGGGTGTTTGTTAATATTTTTTTCTTATCACTCTGCATTGTCTGGGACAACAAGTGGAGAATGGTGAGAAAGAGTAGCAGTAGAAGGTATCCTTACTATTCATTCTTGATGTTAAAGGGAATGATTTCAATATGTCACCATTATTTAGGGTGTTGGCAACAGACTTTCTGGAGACCCTTTATTTGGTTAAGAAAGTTTCCTCCCCATTCCTGGCTTACTAAGAGCTTTCTCCTTTTTCGTTATCATGACTGGATATTGGATTTTATTAAACATAGTTTTTTGTATATGATCACCTATTAAAGTGTGAATACAATCAACTAATTTTCTAAATTTAAACTAACTTTGCATTTCTTGAATAAATCTGACTTCTCAGTAATGCTTTAAATGCAGTTGGTTCTTGAACAACTTGGGTTTGCTCTGCATGGGTCCACTTTATACATGAATTTTTCCAATAAATACAGTAGTGTAAGTGTATTTTCTCTTCCTTATTATTTTCTTAAAAAACATTTTCTTTTTAAAAACTATTTATCTATCTGAGGGAGAGTGCGTAAGAAGGGGAAGGTGTAGAGGAAGAAGAGAGAATCCTGAGCAGACTCCCCACTGAGTGCACAGCCTGACCCCTGAGCTTCATCCCACCACCATGAGATCATGACCTGAGATGAAATCAAGAGTCAGACACTTAATAGACTGAGCCTCCCAGACACCTCAAGAACACTTTCTTGTCTCTAGCCTGTTTTACTGTAAGAATACAGTATATAATACAAAAAACATACAAAATATATGTTAATTATGTATGCTATCAATAAGGTTACTGGTCAACAGCAGGCTATTAGTAGTTTTTAGGGAGTCAAGAGTTATATGCAGATTTTTGATTGCACAGGGATTTGGTGCCCCTAATCCCTAAGTTGTTCAATGGTCAACTGTATGCATATGTATATATGGTTTCCCCCTGCTCTCTGAGACTCAAAGATTCCTATGAAACTCTCTGTAAGTCAAAATGGTGTAAAGCAAAGAAGCAATTACCAGCAATTCATATGGGAAAATGTTTGAGCATTCTCAGACCCCCAAAATAACATCTCTTAGGCTTTTTGACCCCCAAAATAACCTCTCTTAGGCTTTTTTGCTAAACGATGTATAAAATAAATCAAAATAAAGCACAGATGTCCATAGACCTAGTTCAAAGCTATGGCAGCTTGATGCTGAGATGCTGAGTGTAGTTCCCAGGAAAGGACATTGGCTGGTCACTCTTGCTACTCAGGAGCAAGCTGTCTCAATAATGGCTCACTGCAAAACAAAGGCTCAATGCAACTTTCACTTCTCACTTTTTTAAAAAAAAGAAAAAAATCCTCTTTGGATTTATTTCATTTGGGGCAAGTAGGTACTAATGTAGGTCTTTCATAAAAGTGAAGCACTCTAACACAAACTTTTGACAAGCACAGAGATGGAGGGTAGGGGTGTTTCCTATAGACATAGAGAGAGACATGTTGCTGTGTTTAAATGGTTTGAGGTTATATGTGTGAATTCATGAGTGATGTTGATCTAAAATGCATATTTCTTATACTGTTTTGGGTTTTGCATAAAGGATATGCTAATCTCACAACTTGGGAGATATTCCCTATTTCTCATGTTCTACAAATGTTTTTGTTGGATGTTCAACATGTGCCTAACTAGTTGGTAGAACTTGCCAGTGGAACTACTTGAAACCGAAATTTTTCTTTATGGGAAATTTTATGGAAGACTTGTAAAAAGCTTTTTTTCCATTTAAGTGATTAAATTCTTGTTTTATTACAATCTGATCAAATAATGTTCTCTGTGCTCTTTCTGCCTTTGGGAATTTATCGTGATTTTCTTTGCAGTAAAATCGATAGTGAACTTCTGTGATTGTTTCATGGGCTTGGGTTTTTCATATCCTTATGTATTTTTTGATGAGTTGATTGGCTATGTGCTACAAAAGCCTACTGCTCCTGTGTCTCTACCTCTTTCTCCATGCAGTTCTGATAGTTTTAAACTTATGATTTAGGTAATGTTATGTTAATTGGTGCATGTGTATCTTCATTGTGTATCATAATGTCTATCACTGTAAAAGTCCCTCCATTGGCTTATTTAATTCATTTTACTTATAAATATGACAATCCTTGCTTTCTTTATTTTTTTGTTTTTGTCTTTTGTATTTGTTTGGGTTGCCTTTGGTCTTTTACTATCATACTTTTCTGAATGACTTTGTTACTCTCTTCTTAAAACAAAGGATTTGCCTAATATATGTATCAGATATTTGAGAAGAAATAAACCACAAGTGTGTTTTAGCTACTAGAAGAAAGGGCAGAATTTTTGAGAAAATCTCCTAGTCTGGATTTCTTCTCTGTAGGGAATAAAGTAAAATGGCCCAGAGCCACCAAATACATATTTTCTATGCCCCAGAGGGACAGGGAAGCAAAAGGTTACACTGTTTTCCCACAAAGGAAACTTTCTTCATGATTGTATATTTGTTTCTTTTTGAGCAAAATTAATCATTCTAATTCTCTCAGTTGCTGCAAAGTAGCAAATGAATTGTCAGACTAATTTTGACTAGCGGGACCATACCAGGCATTTTGAGTTAAATTAGGCTTCTTATAATCTCCTCTTAAAAATATTTTTGGGGCGCCTGAGTGGCTCACTGAGTTAAAGCCTCTGCCTTCAGCTCAGGTCATGATCTCAGGGTCCTGGGATCGAGGCCGCATGGGGATCTCTGCTCGGCAGGAGGCCTGCTTCCTCCTCTTTCTCTGCCTGCCTCTCTGCCTATTTGTGATCTCTCTCTCTCTCTGTCAAATAAATACAACCTTAAAAAAATATTTTTGAAGATAACAAACCAAATTCTTGTGGATCTGTTGAAATTGTATTATTTAATTATCATTCTCGACCTGTTACTGTTCTTCAGCCAATATTTGTCTCTCAAAAAATCATCATTGCTATCGTCGTGATGATATTCTAGAAGGACCCATTCATTTATTTACTTAAAAATATTTATTGAGCTGTGTACTATTGGGAGTTATAAACTCATCATCTCATTTAATCCTCACAAATTTGTGAGAGGTGTTGTCAAACCATCTTGCCAAGGCAGGCTACTGAGGCTCAGACATCTGAGAATGTTACAAATCCTCAGTTCATACAGTTCATAAATGACAGAGCCATGATTTGAATGCAGGTCTATCCAATTCCAGATCCTTTCCTTTTCCAATACATAACTTGTCCTCCTTATACACCCAAAGTACATAAAATATTGATAGAAAACATCAGTATTTCAGACTATAATTTGAGATTTTATAATCTGTTGTGAAATTTCAGCTATTCCATACTTAAAAATAAATAAGGTTTGGGGCGCCTGGGTGGCTCTGTTGGTTGGGCGACTGCCTTCAGCTCAGGTCATGATCCGGGAGATCCGGGAGACCCGGGATCGAGTCCCACATCGGGCTCCCTGCTCGGCGGGAGGCCTGCTTCTCCCTCTCTCACTCCCCCTGCTTGTGTTCCCTCTCTGGCTGTGTTTCTGTCAAATAAATAAAAATATTAAAAAAAAAAAGAAATTGAATAGTATAAAATTTTTTTTAAAAATAAAAATAAATAAATAAATAAGGTCTATATGAGTAAAATTATACTAAATGGTGCTTAGACCATGAATATCCACTTTTCTGATTATCCTAATATCTCTCTTTGGATCTAAATAGACCATTGGGTATCTCTAATATGTGGTCCAAATTACCTTTTCTGCTAACTCAGAATAGCGAAATAACATATTTCTGCACCTGTGGAAAGACTCCAAGCAATCAACTACATTAACGTGGATGTGCATAGACTATAAAAGAATGAAACTATGGCTCAGAAGTAATGCAGGAAGATAGTTCATAAAACCAAACTTACAAAAGCTGATGACAAACAACAAAAACACAATAAGAACATTGCCCAGCTGCCCAACAGCATACTCAGCACACAAAACTGACTCATGGCTTAGGAAACAGAAGCAAATACATACTCACAAGTACCCAGACATACAATCTCCGTTGAAGATCACTTTCATAACAAATACTATATTAAATCTTTATTGTCTTCACCATTTGCCCTGACAACCCAGAAGTTCAAAGTCAAATGTGAATTCATATCATGATAATTATTTTACTCTTGCAGTAAGCATGTTTTATGTCCACTTTTTTCCTTGAAACACATTTTCTACTTGTGTTTTTAATACTTATCTCTATATTTAGATACAAGGCATGACAACTCTTCGATGAAAATGAGCTACAAATACATAAGGTAATTCCAAATGTATTACAATAAAGTTATCAGGTGGTATTAGTTTCCCCATTTAACAGATAA
Organism: Spilogale gracilis; assembly: GCA_004023965.1. Taxonomy (NCBI): domain Eukaryota; kingdom Metazoa; phylum Chordata; class Mammalia; order Carnivora; family Mephitidae; genus Spilogale; species Spilogale gracilis. The sequence goes on along the minus strand of PITA01016885.1, from coordinate 3,594 downwards.
GTGACTGATCAGTTTCTGATGCTAAGAAATTTGATATAATTTAGGTCTTAGTCTGCTCAGGCTGCTATGAAAAAAAAAACCCATAAAATGGGTGGCTTTTAAAGAAGATTTATTTTTCACAGTTCTGGAGGCTGGAAGTCCAAGATCACGGCACAGGCAGATGTGGTGTCTGGGGAGAGCTCTCTTACACGTAGAGCAATATCTTCTCACTGTGTCCTCCCTTGGAAAAAAGGATCCAGGAGCTTTCTCAAGCCTCTTTTATAAGGATATGAATGTCATCCATGAGCGCTCTGCCCTCATAACTTACTCGCTTCACAATGGCCTCATCTCCTAATTCTATCACCTTGGGGGGGGTTAGGATTTCAGCATATGGACTTTGAGGGTACATAAACATTCATACCATAACACTTTCAGCAAAGATATTGCGCTGTCCAATCAAGACGGATAGGCACCAAAGGGAGTCATCAGGTTGTTTGGGGAAGGAGCCTTCAGTTTTTTAGTTCCATACAAAGGACAGGGAGAGATAAGAAATATATTATTTTGTGGATTCCACAATCTGCATCACATGGGTACTACCCGTAAAAGTATTCTAAACATTGAGAAAGAGAGAGCAAGGACAAGATTGAGAGAGGAAGACAGACAGAGAGAGAAGATATTGGTATCTTTTCTTATAAAGGCACCAATCACATCATGAGGACCTCAACCTCTTGAACTTACCTAAGCCTAATTACCTCCCAAAGGCCCCATCTGCAAATATGGTCACACTGGGGATAAGATCTCAAAATATGAATTGGTAGTCAGAGGGACAAGATATAATTCAGTTCATAGCAATTGGTAGATAAGAATTAGCACTCTCTCCCTTCCCCTACCTGGTGCTGAAACCCTGATTAATAATCCTCCCTCTTAAGGTCACATATTTGAGATCCATATTTGCTTTGCACTTTATCATTAAATATAAATATCTTGCTTCTTTGTAATTTTATCTATAATCTTCTTTCTTTCTTTCTTTCTTTCTGTAAACAGTGACCTGGTTTTCCCTTGGAAAACCCATCTCTCCATTTGCACAGTATGTGATGTACATAGGCCTGACTCTATTCTGGCTCCAGAGGTAGATATTTGACCCAGTATAATCTGGTGAGTGTATCTTATCCCTTTCCTCATTATGATTAAATTAGAGTTAATGTATGGACTAATTTCAGGTCAATGAATTCATGCCCATCAGAAAAGAAGAAAAACAGCTCTTTTAGGGTTGGTGCATCTGAGAGAATGTGGCCTACATCTGGGCTTTCAGAAAGGACTCAGTCCCCTTAGTGGAAGGCAGTGGATAAGAATGAAGATAAAGGACTGAAGAGCCAAATGAGAGAAATATACTCTCACTGACATCATTCAAACCCCTGGATCCAGTAGTGTCTGAAGTTTACAATTGGATTTCTCACTAGAAAAGCCAATTACTTCAGTGTGAGTTCACCCAGAGCTAATCTTCTGAGATAGATGTATAGTATAAATGATTTATTTAGGGATTGATCCCAGAAAATACTAGTAGGGGAGTAGAGAAGTGAGGTAGGAAAGAGAAAGAAAGCCAGTAAAGTGTGCGTTATTAAGCAAGCTGCCATTTTGGGCAACTAGAACTCATCGTATTGGAGTACTCTGGGAAATGCTTCAGTTAACCTGCCTGAAGAGCAGGGGGGCTGGCATGTTTATTCACCAACTTCTGTCACCGGTTGATGAATGTTCCTAATTGTTAATTCTAGGGCACTTCTAGCCTATTCCATAAAACGCCAAAAAAGCCTGCAGGCAAAGAGTCACAGGTGCTAGAAATCAGCAGTCAAGCCGGTGAGAATGAGAGGGTGAAGAGTGGAGCGGATGTCCACAGGGAGCTGAACGATCAATTCCTTATTTTCCTTAAATCTGCTTGAATTGGATTTCTGTCACTGAAACTGAAGACCTTTGATTAAAACCATACACCAGCTCAATATGAGTTCCCCAAGGTCAAGGAATCTGTCTCTGGTTATTTCCTTAATTCCATTCTTTACATATGAAGTGCACAGCAAAAGTTCCATGGTGGATTTTTAAAAGCTATTTTAAAAATTTTAATTCCAGCATTTTTTTTCAAGAAGCAAGAAAATGTCACATAACCAGAGCTATAGTTAACAAGAAATATAAAGTATTTTCTCCTCGGGCCCTCACTATTTACAGAAAAGAGCAAAATATTCACTGAAAAAGCTGATGACAAGATATGTTCATAAAAGCTTCTATACAAATTCGTCTTGGGGTCAGTACCCAACCCCTTCAATCTGCTGCTATATCTACCACTAAACCTTTAGTACAACAAGTTATCTACAGAAGAGCTAATTTTATCCATTATTTAAAAGTTAAGGAAAAAATCAGAGTATCTTTTTTTCATTTTTTTCATTGTGGTAAAATATATATATAACATTAAATTTACCATCTTAGCCATTTTTAAAAGATTAAAGATTTTATTTATTTATTTGATAGAGAGAGAGAGAGAGCAGAGAAGGGGGAGGGGCAGAGGGGCCAAGAAGGGAGCCCGATGTGGGGCTCAATCCCAGGATCCTGGGATCATAACCTGAGCCAAAGGCAGATGCTTAACCGACTGAGCCACCCAGGCACCCACTTCTTAACCATTTTTAAATGGACAATTTAGTGGCATTTACTACACCCATATTGTTATGCAACATCACCTCCATTCATCTCCAGAACTCTTATCATCTCACAGAAGTGAAACTTTATACTCATTAAATAATAACTTACCATTCCTCCCTCCTTCCATAATTCTACTTTCTGTCTCCAATTTTGACTCCTTGATGTACCTCCTTTAAGTGGATTTCTATAATATTTGTCTTTTTCTCATTAGCTTATTTCACTTAGAAAATGTCCTTAAGATTCATCCATGTTGTAACATGTGTCAAAATTTCCTTCCTTTTTAATACTAATTAATGTTCCATTGCATATATTTTTCTTCCGGTTATCATTTGCACACAATATCTTTTCACATTATTTCAATTTTAACTTATTTGTTTCCTTGGATATAAAGTGAATTCCACATAGACAACATATAATTGAATCATGGCTATTTATTTATTTTAATCCATTCTGAAAATTTCTCTTTTAATTGAAGAGTTTAATTCATTTGCATTTAAAATTATTACTAAGAAGAGACTTATTTCTGTCATTTTGCTCTTTGTTTTCTATATGCATCTCTACATTTCCTACATCACTGTCTTCTTTCACGACTAGTTGATTGTTTTATAGAGAAATACTTTAATTCTCTTCTCCTTTCCTTCTGTGTATATTTTATAGCTATTTTCTTTGTGGTTACCATGGGGATTACATTTAACATTCTAATGTTTTAAGCCTAATCCAAATTTATCCTAGTGTAATTTCGATGACAAACAAAAACCCTGCTTATTTTTTTTAAAGATTGTTTTATTTAGAGTGAGAGAGAGAACAAGGGTGCATGAGCAGGGGAGGGGCAGAAAAAGAGCGAGAGAATCTCAGGCAGATTGCCTGCGGAGCATTGAGCCTGATGCAGAACTCAATCTCATGACCCTGAGATCATGATCTGAGCTGAAA
>PITA01016884.1:0-44972 GCA_004023965.1 Spilogale gracilis | reverse complement strand
TGGCTCAGTTGGTTAAGCAACTGCCTTCGGCTCTGGTCATGATCCCGGAGACCCGGGATCGAGTCCCACATCGGGCTCCCTGCTCCGCGGGAAGCCTGCTTCTCCCTCTCTCACTCCCCCTGCTTGTGTTCCCTCTCTCGCTGTGTTTCTCGCTGTCAAATAAATAAAATCTTTAAAAAAAAAAAAAAAAAAAAAAAAAGAAGTACACCCGGACAGTAATTCCCCAGGGTTTCAGATAGTCCTTCCTTTTCACAAAACTTAAAAGATGATTGGATATCAAGTTGTCTGTAGATTCGAATTTATAAGATGTAGATGATATGCTTCACTGCTTCCCTTTCCAAACCTCTTCACGAGAAGATAGCAATCCACCTGTTAAAACTTTGGCCTTAAAGAGACATTACACTCTCCAAAGAAAAACTGCAGTTTGCTCAAACTCAGGTTAGACATGTAGGGCACCTGATCTCAGAACAAGGATTACTTCTGGATCCAGGCAGACTTCAAGGCATCCTGAATTTCCCCAAATCTAAAAGTAAGCACCAGGTACAAAACTTTCTTGGACTGGCTGGCTACTGTCAAAACTGAATTCCAAACTTCTGTATTCTGGCTCAACTTTTATATGCCTTATTAAAAAATGGGAAACATAACCCTATTATTTAGAAAGATAGGGATAACACAGCCTTTGAGAACCTAAAGCCTAATAAATAATAAAGCCCCTTACTCTTGAACATTGTCACTATCAACTTCCCTTTTTTCCTTTGTATGTAAGAAGGAACGGAATACCCCTGGAGTGCTAACACAAAAATATAAGGACCATCATGGAACCACAGGCTTTCCAAACCAACAACTAGATGCTGTGGCATGGAGATATCCTTCCCTTGCTTCAGAGCCATTTTTGCCACTGCCTTTTTAGTTAAGGCCACTGAAGAAATAGGGGATTCCCTTTAAGAATCCTTGTGCCCCATGCAGAAGCTGTCCTGAATTCTCCTAATACTCTTGCTTACTTCCTACGAAATCCTCATGCTGACTGCTCCTCATGTAACTCTTTTTCAGTGCAATAACCTTAATCCTGCTATTCTCCCCTCCTTCACAGATGAAACCCCTCATGACTGCTTAATGCTGACAGTTCACTTTTTGACTCCCTGTGACAATTTACAGGAAATTCCTTTAGCCAATGCAGATTTTTCATGGTTTACTGATTGTTCTTATTTAAAGGATAAAAATGGTAAATAATGTGCTTAGCATGTTATTGCACACTCCTTTTGAAGTCACTGAGGCAGCACCTTTAACTACTTCAGCCCAAAAGACTGAATTACACATCCTTACTTGAGCTTGTACCTCAGTCAAGGGTAAAGCTACATATGTTTATACTGACAGCTGGGATAACCTGGGGAGAGCTCATGACTTTGGAATATTATGGAAACAACAAGGTGTCCTTACTTCCAACAAGAATAAAAATGACTTATATGTCCAAAATGTATTAGATGTCACAGTTTTGCCAGTGGCTGTAGCTATTACTAAAGTTCCCAGACATTCCAGACTTAACTCCCTAGAGGCCAAAGGGAACCACCTAACTGACATTCTGCCAAAAATGCTGCACTCAGGGGACCAACAGCCAAACCTCTGTCAAAGTCCACAGGGATGTTTTCCCAAATATAATCTGGAAAAACTGACAAGTGATATCTAACAGTTGGCCCCAAGCAAAGAGAAACAGTTTTTGAAATGTAGTAATTGTTGGCTCAATAAAAAGAAAACTCTGCTTTGGACCAAATAACAATCTGACCTTACCAGTAATACTAAGATTCCCAATATTTACCTCTGTACACACATTAAACCTGTGGTCTGCTGATAAAATAATAGCATTCATCAACCGATATTGGTGAGGGAAGTTAATAAGGCTGCAAAAAGTGCCACCTCACTGGTCCCACTTGTCGAAGTATATTGGAAACCTGCTGGAAAAATGGATTTCATACAACTTCTCCCTCTCATGGATAAATATTTTAGTCATGGTTTGTATGTTTTCTCACTGAACCAAAGTCTTCCTTTGTAGACAAGGCAATAATGCTTCTGTGGCTAAAATTCTTTTTTTTTTTTTTAATATTTTATTTATTTGACAGCGAGAAACACAGCTAGAGAGGGAACACAAGCAGGGGGAGTGAGAAAGAGAGAAGCAGGCTTCCCGCCAAGCAGGGAGCCCGATGTGGGGCTCGATCCCGGGTCTCCGGGATCAAGACCTGAGCCGAAGGCAGTCGCTTAACCAACTGAGCCACCCAGGCGCCCCCTAAAATTCTTTTAGAAAAGATTATCCCTATCTGGAACCCTATTCAATTTCACAGTGATTGGGGAACCTTTTTACTGGCCAGGTGCTTTTAAAGTCTATGTTGTTTGTCCAGTTTTACAACACTTTCATTGTGCACGTCATCCTTAATCCTCAGTTAGTTTCATGCAGTAATGTCACTATTAAGACACAACTCATACAATTTGTAGAGAACCTCCAAATATCTTGACTGAAAGCACTGCCACTGGTCCTAAATCTCAGATCCACCTGGTTTGGAACTCAGACTCTTGCCCTCTGAAAGAGTCGCAGGAAGTTGAATACACTTGGCCCTTGCCTCCTCTGATCCACAGTAATAAAAGAAGATATACTTCAACAGTGTAAAGATGTAATTGCTTCTGTCAAGAGTAACCATGTTGTGGTACGTTTTTCACAGTGCACTCTGGGGGTGACAATGACCTTAAGTATTACACCTTGCAACCCAAGGATTTTTTGTTGGAAAAGGCACCTCCAAAATCCTTTTTACCTCACTAGAAAGGCTCTTATCAGGAACTGCAAAACAACCCTTGTGTCTTCAAACTCCAGGGAAGACTCTTGGTTCATGTGACTAACTACAGAAAGCACCCTTTCTATCTAAAGAAACCCTGACTGGACCTGCACATCATGTAGTGACCTAAAAGTATAGATTTCCTGGAACTGAGGCATATAACCTCTGGTTACACGTTTTTCCAAGATGTCTGGACCGGGCTGTATACCTTTTCCTCACTTCTCTCTCATGGAAAGACGAGGTACTCATCTGCATTTCACAAGCACTTGCAAAAAAACCTTCTTTTGATTATGGTCTTTAAGAAACATCCTTATCATCCCAGGACAATTTAATTTTTCACTTGCATTTTTTGAAGGGTGGGTTAGAAGATTCAGAATTCACAGAAGTTTTATTTCATGTGAACTATTAACTGAATTTGGATTCTTGTCTAAATTAATGGTTTCTGACTTTGTAAACCTAACATGCATGAGTAGGGCAAGAGACAGAGAGGGTGGGAGAGGGAGAGAGAATCTGAAGCAAACCCTGTGCTAAGCCTAACACGGGGCTCCATCTCACAACTGCAACATTATGACCTGAGTCAAAACCAAGAGTTGGGACACACACTTAACCAACTGAGCCACCAGGTGCTCCTGACTGTATTATTAGTAGCACAGTTGGTTCTAAACACTTCTGAGGTAATACTATTTTAAAAACAATCTTTGAAGTTATACTCTTTGGCAAAAAGTTCATCAGCTATTGCTTCACGATTATACCTGCACTTTATCTTCCAAAATGCACTTGGCTAATTCCTTCAGTGTGTGTCTGCAGTACCTACTACTCTGCTTTCATTGTTGCTTTAAGTGGGGACTTTCAGAAAGGAGGCATACATGACTCCAGGTTTGCCTTCTCCCCTGTGTTGGAATAAGCACCAATAAGTTTTTCAGCTGGCTACTTTCAGACCAAGAGTCCTGGCTTGGAACCTGGTTTAAAACCATCATATAATTTGGAACTGTAACTTCTGTTTTGCAGAAGTTATTTTAAATTTTATATATATTTTTTGCCTGCACTTAAAACAAAACAATGGACCCAATAAAGTGATGTTGGCCCAACACTTTGAGATGATCTCCAATATAACCTCAAAAAGATCTATGGGAGCACCGAAAGTTTCTCCCTCTCAACCTTTATTGCTACTCAAATGTGGCTTTAAGTAGTTTCTAACTGCTATGCACATTCTTTCTGATTTTGCACATGACAAGCAGGAAAGGTCCTTCTAGCACTGAGGGTAAAACCACCAAATATGGAAAACCTGATTTGATCAGAAATACCTTCAAAGAAACTTCATCAAAAGGGAGAAATGTGGAGGGCTGGCTGGGAAGACGGTGAAGTAGGAGGACCCCTAAGGTCATCTTGTCCCATGGATACAACTAGGTAACACTCACTTCAGTGTATATAACCCAGAAAATGATCTGAAGACTGGCAGAACAAACTTTCAACAATGAAAGGTAGAGAGGAGGCCACAGTGAAGAAGTAGGAAGGGCAAAGATGTGGTGTGGGAGTGAAATGGATTGTGGCTGTGTGTGCTGGGGAGAAGGGCAAAAACTAGACTTTCACACCTAGGAGCCCATGAACGGGGAGGATGAATCCCCATAAATTTGCCTTTGAAAGTGAAAGGGGTTGAATTTTTGAGTTCCTACACCCAATGAGACTTAAAGCCTAAAATTTTAAAAATCAGGGGTGCCTGGGTGGCTCAGTTGTTAAGTGTCTGCCTTCAGCACAGGTCTGAACCCAGAGTCCCAGGATCAAGCTGCACACTGGGCTCCCTGCCCAGCGGGAAGCCTGCTTCCTCCTCTCTCACTCCCCCTGCTTATGTTCCCTCTCTAGCTGTGTTTCTGTCAAAAAAAAAAAAAAATTAAAAATCAGAGGGCTCAGCTCTGGCAGAGTGCAGAGGGTATTAAGCTGAGTTCACACCCTAAAGAGACAGCATAGCCAGCAACATAAGAACATAGAGCACAGAACCAACAGTTTGAAAAACACCAAGAGCAGACAGAAGGGAGAGTGATTTGCTCATTTCAGAGTGTGGCCTGGAGACACAGGGCTCCTCTAGGAACAAAGGAGCTGGCACATGCCATTTGCCTCCCCTGCCCCTCTCCCCCACTATAAAGAATGGCCACCTGTGGGAACCAGTGAAGCCAACACTCTACCTGAGTTGCTTGCACCAAGCCCTGCTGTCCACCTCCCAACCCTACACTTCAGTGGATCTCCCTTCCCAGTCACACTTGCTTCAGTACCATAGCTGCAGATCCCCTCCCTGAGAAGTATGGTGCAAACCCTACCAACACATCTCCTAACCTGCATGTTTGGTGAAATCTCAGTTCCTGTGGGGGGCAGGTCTCATTTTGCAAGCAGACCACTGCACACTTTGTTCAAATGCACCCCACCCCTACTGCAGACCAAATACTGCACACAACAGGCAAAGAGAATCTCTGCAGACAACTGGACTGAAAGCAAAAAAAAAAAAAGGTCATGCCTCAACAGCAGAAAACACACATGCGCACACAAGAAACTTCCTGAAGCTCTAGGCCCTAGGGAACAGGAGACACTGCACTGCACGGCACTATAGCACTTCTCTTCATAAGACTATTAATGTTAAAAGCACGAAGCAGCTGACCTTCCTAACACACAGAAACAGACACAGCAAATCAGACAAAATGAGAAGACAGAAAAACATTTCTCACATGAAAGAACAGAACCAAACCACAGCAAGAGAGCTAAGCAAAATGGATAGACTATGCCTGATAGAAAATTTAAAGTAATGATCATAAAGATACTCAATGGACTTGAGAAGAGTGGAGAACATCAATGAGACCTTTACACAGAAATAAAAAAGAACTAGAGATCAAGAACATGATAAATGCAATTAGAAATACACCTGGTGGAATAAATAGCAGGCTAGATGAAGTAGAGGAACAAATTAATGACTCCAAAGACAGAGTAACAGAAGGTAAGCTAAGAAAAGGAGAAGGAAGAAAATTATGCAAATTAGGAACAGTCTTTTAGGGAACTCGGATTCCATCAAGCTTAATAACATTCACATTATCAGTATCTCAGAAGAAAAAGAGAAGAGGGGACAGAAAATTTATCCGAAGAAATAATAGCTGAAAAATTACCTAACCTGGGGAAGTAAACATGTGCAGATCGAGGCACAGAGCTCTCCCCAAAAATTCAACCCAAGAAGGTCCACACACCAAGACACATAATAATTAAAATGGCAAAAAGTAGAAGAAGAAGAAGAAGAAAAAAAAAGCAAGCAGCAAGAGAAAAGAAAACAGTTACATACAAGGGAAACCCCATAAGCCTATCAGTGGGTTTTCAACAGAAACTTTGCAGGTCAGAATATGATATATTCAAAGTGCTAAAAGGGAAAAATCTGCAGTCAAGAACAGCCTATCCAACAAGCTACCATTTAGACGATAAGGAGAGACAATTTTTCAGTCAAAAACAAAAAAGTTCATGGCCAGTAAACCAACCCTACAAGAAGTATTAAAGGAACCTCTCTGACTGAAAAGGAAAGACCATGAGTGAGAGTGTAAAAAAATATGTATTTCTGTAAAAATCAAAGGATTCATAAAATAAAAAGATGCATATGATACCATATACTTAAATGTGGAGAGGAATAAAGAATGGGTTCAAATTTAAATGACCAAAAACCTAATACAGACTATATGCAGAAGATGTTACATACAAGTAACCACACATCAAAAACCAGTAATAGATATGCAAAGAATAAAAAGAAAGGAATTCCAGTACTTTATTAAAAAAATCCAACAAATCATGACAGAGGGCAAGGATCAAACTCTATAAAAACAACCAAAACAAAAGTAACAAAATGGCAATAAATACATACCTACCAATAATTACTCTGAATATAAATGGACTAAATGCTCCAATCAAAAGACATAAGCCCTGCTTATGGATTGGATTAAAAAAAAACAAAATCCATCAATATGCTGCCTACAAGAGACACAGTTTAGCCCCAGATACCTGCAGAATGTACGTAAGGGTATGGAGAACTGTTTATCATGCAAATGGATGTCAAAAGAAAACCAGGGTATCAGACAAAATAGACTTTAATACAAAGAAGGTAACAACAAGGAAGAATGCTATACCATAACAAAGGAGACAATCCAACAGGAAGATAGAAGAACTGTAAATATTTATGCACCCCAAAACAAAGAGCAGTTAATAAAAAACAAAAAGTAACTGAAGATAATACATTAAGTAGAGCACTTTACTGAGATATATATATATATATATATATATATATATATATATATGTATGTATATATAGAGAGATATATTTACTTGAGTGAGAGAGCAGAGGGAGAGGGAGAAGCAGACTCCCTGCTGAGCACAGAGCCTGACACAGGAATTGAACCCAGGACCCCAAGATCATGACTTGAACTGAAGGCAAACACTTAATGGATTGAACCACTCAGGCACTCCATAAGTAGGGCACTTTAATATCCCACTTACATTGATGGGTAGATCATCCAAATAGAAAATCAACAAGGAAACAGTAGCTTTGTGTTTTATTTTGTTTTTAAAGCAAATAGGGCTCTGAATGACACATTGGACCAAATGGATTAACATATATATATGCAGAACATTCCATCCTTCTTTTCAAGTGTACATAGAACATTCTCCAGTAGAGAAAACATAAAACAAGTCTCAATAAAGAGAAAAAGACTTTAGTCACGTTATGCATCTTTTCTGAACACAATGCTATGAAACCAGAAATCAACCAAAAGAAAAAAAGTTATGATGAGGACAAATAAATACATGGAGGTTAAATATCATGCCGCTAAACAATGAATGGGTCAACTAAGACATCAAAGAAGACATAAAATGTTACATAGAAACAAATGAAAATGAAAACACAATGGTCCAAAATCTTTGGGACGCAGCAAAAGCTGTTCTAAGAAAGAAGTTTATAGCAATACAGGCCTATTTGAAGAAGCAAGAAATACCTCAAACAACCTAACCAAACACCTAAAGGAGCTAGAAGAACAAACCCCAAGCCAGCAAAGAAGGGAAATAATAAAGATGAGAACAAATATAAACAACACAGAAACTAAAAAATAAACAAAACACAGAAACGAGGCTAAACTGATGAAACCAGGAACTGGTCCTTTGGAAAAAGTCAAGAAAATTGATAAACTTTTTCATAAGGGGAAAAAAAGAGAGAGAGGACCTAAGTAAACAAAATCAATAATTAAAGAGAATAAATAACCAACACCACTGAAATAAAAACAACTAACAGAATATCGTGAAACCCTACATGCCAGGGGCGCCTGGGTGGCTTAGTCATTAAGCATCTACCTTCGGCTCAGGTCATGATCCCAGGGTCCAGGGATTGAGCTCTGCACAGGGCTCCCTGCTCGGCAAGAAGCCTGATTCTTCCTCTCTCACTCCCCCTGCTTGTGTTCCCTCTTTAGCTGTGTTTATCTCTGTCAAATAAATAAATAAAATCTTAAAAAAAAAATCTAGTGTGCTTGGGTGGCTCAGTGGGTTAAGGCCTCTGCCTTCGGCTCAGGTCATGATCGTAGGGTCCTGGGATCAAGGCCTGCTTTGGGCTCTGTGCTTGGTGGGGAGCCTGCTTCCTCCTTTCTATCTGCCTCTCTGCCTACTTGTGATCTCTCTTTGTCAAATAAATAAATAAATAAATAAATAAATAAATAAATAAATAATCTTTTAAAAAATCTACATGCCAACAAATAGGATAAGTTAGAAGAAATGGATAAATTCATAGAAACATATAATCTATCAAAATCTAAAGGAGGAAGAATAGAGAATTTGAACAGACTGATTACAAGCAATGAAATTGAATCAATAATCAAAAACTCCCCCAAAACCTAAGTGCAGTACCAGAAGGCTTCATAGGTGAATTCTACCAAACATTTAAAAAAGAGTTACCACCGAAAAATAAAAAAAGTTACTACCTATTCTTTTCAAACTATTCCAAAATACATAAGAAGGTAAACTTCCAAATCTACTCTGTGGCCTCAGAGACAAAACCAGATAGACAGCCCCCCCAAAAAAACTACAGACCAGTTATCTCTCAGGAATATAAATGTAAAAGTTCTCAGCAAAACATTAGCAAACCGAATCCAAAAATACATTTAAAAAAATCATACACCGGGGCGCCTGGGTGGCTCAGTTGGTTGGGCGACTGCCTTCGGCTCAGGTCATGATCCCGGAGACCCGGGATCAAGTCCCACATCGGGCTCCCTGCTCGGCAGGAAGCCTGCTTCTCCCTCTCTCAGTCCCCCTGCTTGTGTTCCCTCTCTAGCTGTGTTTCTGTCTGTCAAATAAATAAATAAAATATTTTAAAAAAAAATCATACACCACAATCAAGTGGGACTTATTCACGGAATGAAGGGGTGGTGTTTTTTTTGTTTTGTTTTGTTTTTAAGGGTGGTTCAATATTTGCAAAACAACGTGATATGTGAATAAGAGAAAGAACAAAAAGCATATGATCATTTCAATAGATGTAGAAAAAGCATTTGATAAAGTATAACATCCATTCATGTATAAAAACCCTTTGTAATGTAGGTTTAGAGGAAACAAACCCCAATACAATAAAGGTCTTACATGAAAAATCCATAGCCAACATCATACTCAAGAGTGAAAAATTGAGAGCTTTTCCCCTAAGGTTATCAACATGACAAGAATGTCCAATCTCAGCACTTACATTCAGCATAGAAGTCCTAGCTACAGTAATTAAACAAGTTAAAGAAATAAAAAGCATCCAAAGTGGGAAGTATATTTGCAGGTAATATGCTACATATATACTACAGTGTGTGTGTATATGTATACACACATACTGTGTGCATGTGTATGTGTACACACACACACACACAGAAAACCCTAAAGACTTCACCAAAAAACTGCTGGAACTGATAAATGAAGTCAGTAAAGTTACGGCATACAAAAATCACCGTATAGAAATCTGCTGCATTCCTATACACTAATAACAAAGCAGCAGAAAGTGAAATTAAGAAAACAATCTCAATTACAACTGCACCAAACAAACAAACAAAAAAAACAAAAACAAAAAACTAGAAATAAGCTTAACCAAAGAGGTGAAAGACCTGTAATTTGAAAACTATAAAACAATGATGAAAGAAATTCAGGAAGACACAAAGAAATGGAAAGACATTCCATGCTCATGGGCTGGAGGAACAAATATTATTAAAATGTCTACATCCCTCAAAGCAATCTACAGATCAAATACCAACAGCATTTTTCACAAAACAATAATGAACAATCTTAAAATTGTATGGAACTGAAGAAGACCTCAAATAGCCAAAGCAATCTTAAAAACGAAAAACAAAACTGGAGATATCACAACTACACATTTCAAGTTATATTATAAAGTAGCAGTAATTAAAACAGTATAGTACTGGCATAAAAACAGACACATAGGGGGTGCCTGGGTGGCTTAGTTATTAAGTGTCTGCCTTCAGCTCAGGTCATGATCAAGGCCCAGGGTCCTGGGACTGAGTCCCACTTCAGGCTCCCTGCTCAGCAGGAAGCCTGCTTCTCCCTCTCTCACTACCCCTGCTTGTGTTCCTTTTCTAGCTGTGTTTCTCTCTTTCAGATAAATAAATACAATCTTAAAAAAAAAAATAGACACACAGATCAATAGAATAGAAAACCCAGAAAATAAATATATAAAGAAATAATGGGTGAAAACTTCCCAAATGTGGGCAAAGCTCTCTCTGTACACCCAAGTTAAAGCTAAGAGGTCACCTAAAAATGTTCTAGATATCAACTGCATACATGGTGCTGTGTTAACTTGTCTTTTCTTCAAAATAAATTAGAAACTGGAACTATTATTATGCCATTTTACAAACAAAAAAAATTAAGGCTTAGGCAGATTAGGCAATTTGCCTATAGTTGCATAGATAGTAACCATGAATCTAAAAAGTTATCAAAAATTAATTTCTCTAGGATTCCAGGACCAAAAGACTTACTAGTATTTTCTTTTAACCTTTCTAATCCTGTGCCCCCAATTAAATAAACTGTCTAATTCCTGAGAAACCATTAAGTATTTGAGAACATTAAAGAATGGGAAGTTACTGAAAAAAGAAAAGTTACTAGAAAGTTACAGGGGGGAAAAGAAACCATAAAAGAAAATGGAAAACTACCTAATTCACTTTAGTTAGCATAAGTTGGATACCCAAATCTGATAAAGATATCACACATTTAGCAAACAAAAACAAAACTAAACGACAGATCACCATCTCCCAATCTGTTTTCCACATCAAAACCGTTGCTATCGAAATTTACCAATTTTTTTTCTTAATAACCTTTGAAAAATCTAGAAATAAAGCATGTTTCCTCAACATAATAAGGATTATCTATCTTAACCCAACAGTGAATATAATCCTTAATATAAATTTTAGAGATATTTTCACTGAAATCAGAAACAAAACATACATTCCCACTCTCATCATTCTACCACTGGGTGTGAAAATCTACCTAAAATAAATAGAACGTGAAATAAATAGGAAATAAAATCAACAGAAAAAAGACCACAAAATATCTGCAAATTCCTGCATGAAAAACCCAAGACACAATAGGTTTTATAAATAATTCAGCAATACAACTGGACTCAAACTTTTTGAGACCATAATTACTAAAGAAATAGTAGAAAACATGGATTTAATTCACAATTTAAAAGAAACAAAAAATGTAAAAATATGTGTAATTAACATTTACTAAGCAATTATTATGTGCCAGGTACTGTTTTTAATTTTAGGGTACAGAAGTGAACCAACTAGACTAAGTTGCATATATTCAAGAAATGCCAAGTATGAAACTTAACAGAGAGGAAGCTACAAAAGTTGTGTAAGGAATCATACCTGATGACTTGAATGAAAAGATATATACAACATTTTTGGATGAAAATACTGAAAACGTCAATTTTTAACAAATTCAACAACTAAAAGAGAATTTCAATCATTTTGACTAAAATTACATGATAGTTGTTGAACATCTACAAAGTGACTTAATTTACCAGGGGAAAAAAGGAAAGAAAAATAAAACAGAAAGGAACTACTTTAAAAATTTCGGAAAAAAAACCCAAACAACCCAGGATATACTACTAGATAGCCGAACATTATCATATAAAAATATATAATTAGGGGCGCCTGGGTGGCCCAGTTGGTTAAGCGACTGCCTTCAGCTCAGGTCATGATCCCGGAGACCCGGGATCGAGTCCCACATTGTGCTCCCTGCTCAGCGGGAAGCCTGCTTCTCCCTCTCTCACTCCCCCTGCTTGTGTTCCCTCTCTGGCTGTGTTTCTCTCTGCCAAATAAATAAATAAAATCTTTTAGAAAAAAAAATATATATATATATAATTAAATCAGTTATTAAATCTTTACAGTACTGTCACAAAAACAGATAGGCTAGTAATGGAACAGAATAGGTAGCTAGAAACAAACTGGCAAATTCAAGAATTAGATCCAAGATTAGAAAAAAGTATCACTTAAAAATCTCATCTTATATGATGCATCAAAATAATTAGGGATGGGGCGCCTGGGTGGCTGAGGGTTAAGCCTCTGCTTTCAGCTCAGCTCATGATCTCAGGGTCCTGCGATGGAGCCCCGCATCAGACACTCTGCTCAGCAGGGAGCCTGCTTCCCCCACTTTTTCTGTCTACCTCTTTGCCTATCTGTGATCTCTCTGTCAAATAAACTAATAAATAAAATCTTAAAAAAATAATAATTAGGGATGGATTAAATAGTTATGTGAAAAAGATAGGCCAAACAAACCAGAAGGAAATACCAGTATATATATCTGACTTCTGGATGGAAATTATATCATTAAAATAATAGATGAAAAAAGAAAAAAAAGTTGAACTCGTTAAACCTGACAAAATTGTGCACATCAAAAACCATTATAAGCACAATTAAAAATCAAACTACAAATGTGGAAAACCTACCACAACTATAACTAAACAATGATTATCATCTGTACTACAAAAGGAGCTTGTAGAAATAAGGAAAAGACTAATAGTTTAATAGAAAAATTTGCAAAGACTATTGCCAATTTATAGAAAAGTAAATACAAATCACTGATAAATATATAAAAAAAATCATACCAATACACAAAGAAAACTAAAATATTTTTTGCCTAATTAGCAAATAGTATATGCAACTGATGAATCACTAACTTCTACCTCTGAAACTGGTAATACACTATGTTAATTAAATTGAATTTAAATAAAAAATTTAAAAAATGTATTTCAAAGCTCAGGAATAATTAATGCTAAGAAGGTCCAAAGGAACAGAAACTTTCAGAAACTGCTGATGGTATATTCTTTTTTTTTTTTTAAAGATTTTATTTGACAGAGAGAAACACAACCAGAGAGGGAACACAAGCAGGGGGAGTGAGAGAGGGAGAAGCAGGCTTCCCGCTGAGCAGGGAGCACAATGTGGGACTCGATCCCGGGTCTCCCGGATCATGACCTGAGCCGAAGGCAGTCGCTTAACCAACTGAGCCACCCAGGCGCCCCGCTGATGGTATAACCTTTTTGGAAAGTAATTGGGCACTGGGGATCAAGATTTTCAATATGTTGTTCATAACAATTAAACAGGTATTCCATTCCTAGAAATAGTCAGAAATGTGTACAGAGTGATGTATCAATAGTCAAAATGTTATAAAATCCCAAAGTGCAGAAATAGGAACCTAACTGCCCAAAAGAAAAGGAACAGCTGAGTAAAGTCAAGTACATCTAAATGATTAAATATTATATTGCAATTAAAAATAACAAAAATTTTAATAAAGTACAAAAATATTAACATAATGCTAAAGAGGGAAAAAGAAAAAACTGGGGAAAATACTTAAAAATGTTGCTATCATCTCTTGGTAACGGAGTTATTCTTATGCTTTTCTTCAATTCCAAAAATTTTCTATCATGAAAATATATTGGCTATTTTTAGGGGGAAAGTTTATCTACTTAGGAAGTCAGACATAATCCATGACATGTAAAACTGGCTGGCCAGGTTAAACAAAAAAAAAAATTTTTTTTAAGATTTTATTTATTTGACAGAGAGAGCCAGCGATAGTCAGAGAGGGAACACAAGCACAGGGAGTGGGAAAGGGAGAAGGAGGCTTCTTGCTGAGCAAGGAGCCTGAGGCAGAGCTCGCCCCTGGGACTTCGGGATCATGACCTGAGCCAAAGGCAGATGCTTAACGAATGAGCCACCCACACGCCCCTAAAGTACATTTTTAATAGTAAATAATTTCACTATAAAAGTATCCACGGAGGGGCGCCTGGGTGGCTCAGTTGGTTAAGCGACTGCCTTCGGCTCAGGTCATGATCCCGGAGACCAGGGATCGAGTCCCACATCGGGCTCTCTGCTCAGCGGGAAGCCTGCTTCTCCCTCCCTCACTCCCCCTCCCCCTGCTTGTGTTCCCCCTCTGGCTGTTTCTCTCTGTCAAATAAATAAATAAAAAAAAGTATCCACAGAGTAGTCATCTTACATTACAATTCAAAGCATTAATGTTTTTATTTTTTAAGATTTTATTTATTTATTTGACACAGACAGAGATCACAAATAGGCAGAGAAGCAGTCAGAGAAAGAGAGGGGGAGAAGCAGGCTCCCTGCCCAGCGGAGAGTCCAATGTGGGACTTGATCCCAGAACCGTGAGATCAGGACCTGAGCCAAAGGCAGAGACTTAATAACCCTCTGAGTCACCCAGGTGCCCCAAAGCATTAATGTTTTTTGAGAAAAACTGCTAATTCATGTACTCTTTTCCACCTGAAGATTTATTTAAACATTTAAGAAACATTACTTTGTGGAGCTAGAGGTGACTTCTTCCTTTTATTGTGTAACTGCTCCCAAGACAGTAACTAATTTAAACATGTAAGCTAATAATACAAATCAGGTAACATCCCTACTATGCTCTTGTTTAATTGATAAAACTATTCTGTTTCTTGAAGACTGGCTTTATTTATTTTTTAAAAATTCTATTTATTTATGAGAAAGAAAGAAAAAGAGAGAGTGCAGGAGCAGGAGGAGGGGCAGAGGGAGAGGAAGAAGCAGACTGCCTGCTAAACAGGGCTTGGGGCTTGATCCCAGGACTCTGGGATCATGACCTGAGCTGAATGAAGGCAGACAGTTAACCAGGCATCCTGAATACTGGCTTTAATATTTCACTGAAGTGTCGTAAAACATTTTTAAGACAATAACAAAGTAAAAGCTTTTTTTCTTGTTTTTAGACATATCCTATGAAATCTTTATTGAATATGCAGATATTTGTTTCTCCAACAGAATAATCATGGTGAGTGTGAGAATGTCCATTTGTACATGTATGGGTTAGTGTGTGAATGTGTGGTCAAAAGAAATGTTGTATTTGGATAGGAATTAGAAAGATCATTACAGGTTGCACTAAGTAACATACAGAATTGCTGAATCACCGTATTATACACCTGAAACAAATATAACACTGTATTTTAACTATACTGCAATTAAAATAAATAAACAGCTTCTCTCCTACCAAAAAAAAACCACCTCATTAACTTACTTTTTAAAATAACCACGAGTTTACAGTTTCAAATATTTAAAAATACTGAATGAGAAGAGATAAAATCCCTCTAGAAATAAAAGAAGTGAGGCACACCTTTAATGAGCATCTTATCCTCGAAATTAGTTACTCCAATGTATGGAAGTACTGAGATAGAAAATATAATTTGTAGTAATAGTGGGATTAAGTTTAGGGTACTTACTGAGATTCAACTTGTTGTTTAATTTCTTGCCATTCTCCATATGGGTTTGATTTTTTATGAGCTTTGGATTTTTCTTCATTTGGACCTGATGAATTTTGTTCTTGGATATTTTTTTCTTTTCGTGTTTCTGGTTCAGTTCCTTTATCACTATTTTTATTTTTTTCCTGAAATGTCAAAGTCAAGAAATAACATATTTGAAGCAAAACTATAGGGACAAAATTTCTTTAGCATAATCTTAACTGGTTTATATATAAAAAACTAACTCAATATTTTTAATTTGCATGTAACACAAAAAATATACATAAAATAATTTTAATACTAGCTTTTTTTATTATATCAATTGTTAAGATACCATGGGCCAAGGGTGGCTTTTAAAATAATCTAATATGATTCTATTAATATTCTACAATTTTTAAAAAAATTTTATTTGATAGAGAGAGAGAGAGCACAAGCAGGGGGAGCAGCAGGCAGAGGGAGAGGAAGCTTCCTGCTCAGCAGGTAGCCCGATGAGGGGCTTGATCCTAGGACCCTGGGATCATGACCTGAGCCAAAGGCAGACACTTAACTGACTGAGCCATGCAGCACCCCAGTGTTCTACACCTGAAAACATATACTGGCCTTTTTTATCCTCTCTTCTCTTTTCTGCTTTCTTTCCCTTATACTGGGCCTCTTCTGAATTTAATGCCATGTCATTAGACCCTACTACACTATCTACTTAAAGAACTCCCTCAGTCTATCAGTCTTAACTGAAATCTGTCTTCACATTGAGGACTGCCAAAGCTTCAATGGAATATATAACTGGTAACTATGTGAAATGAGAAAAAGACACACCCTTGATGTAGAAGTAGGTCCCATGGGAGCCCTTGGCTAGGGCCAGTATTTTTATGACACCTCTTCATCTGGGAAAACAAAGCTCTATGACCCAGTTAAGCAAATGGACAATACACCAGATTTCGTTCTCTCTGCAAAAGGCACAACCATGGGTGGCAGTCCTAGGACACTGTTCTGTAATTCTGTGAATGGGTATTAACTCATTCCCTCATACTGTTGCATCATAAAACTAGGAGGCAGTATCCACTTTCTCTTAGCATTCTTGACAATTTCTAGGCTGTGACTTTTTTTTTAAATAAAAGATTTTTATTGAGATCATAATATATGCTTTAATTCTAATGCAATGTAATAAATGCCTCCTCCTTTGAGGTTCATACCACCTTCTATACAGTTCTCTCCTGTGCTTCCAAACATGATAATGACTTTCGGCCCTTATTCCATATTTACTGATGACTTTAAGCATGTTCTTTGTATTCAAACTCATCATTCTAGACCTTAAAAATTCCTTAGCCTATTCTGTGAGCTTCACAATCAATGTTGGCCTTCAACTATATTTCAGCCACTTAATGTTACCTAAGGTATTTTCCCTCATATACAGCACATAAGTAGTACTTAAATATTAATTCCTTACATCAATGTACCTTTTAAGTTTGAACTATGTCATCACTCAAAAGTGTCCTACCTGTGAAACTTAAAACTCCAAAAGCACCCTCACATTTAGCCACAGTAAGTTTTTCTTTTGGCTTTCTGGCTTGCTTCCTTCTAATATACCTCCCGTCCAACCTTGTTACCATCTCCAGTGCCTTAACTTTTTCTATTGTTGAGTTTGTGGACCTCATCTAGATTTTACATCATTACAGAGCTTCACATCCACAGGGAATCATTTTATTTTTTTATTTTTGATCTTTTTTTTTTAAATCAACATAAGTGTACTCTTTAATTGTCATCATCTGTTTCATCCATCCCCCCACTCACTATCCCTCTGGTAACCATCATCTTGTTCTCTGTAGTTAAAGGTCTGTTTTTTGCTTCATCTTTCCCCCTCTTTTTTTCCCTCTTTGCTCATTTGTTTAGCTTCTTAAATTCCACACAAGTGAGATCATATGGTATTCATCTTTCTCTGACTTATTTCACTTAGCATTATTATACTCTCTAGCTCCATCCATGTCACTGCAAATGGCAAGATTTCATTCCTTTTTTATGGCTGAGTAACATTCCATTGTGTGTATACACATACACATACACACACACACACACACACACACACACACTCATATCTTTACATGGTCATCTACCAGTGAGCATTTGGGCTGCTTCCATAGTTTGGCTATTGTAAACAACGTTGCAATAAACATATGGGTACATGTATTTATCTCTTACTGTTTTTTGTATTTTGGGGGTAAATCACCACTAGTGCTGGATCCTAGGGCAGTTCTATTTTTAACTTTGTGAGGAACCTCCATACTGTTTTCTGCAGTGGCTATACCAGTTTGTATTCCCACCAACGGTGCATGAGACAATTCCTTTTTCTCCACTTCCTTGCCAACACTAGTTGTTTCTTGTTTTAGATTTTAGCCATTGTGACAGGTATGAGGCGATTATTTCCTTGTAGTTTTGATTTGTATTTTCCTGATGATCAGGATGTTGAGCACATATTTTACATCCTTCATTAAAGAGCTCCACGTGCACATGGAATCACTTTATAAACATTTCTTTTTTGCTAGCACCCTTAAGTATCTTTGTCCCTCTGTCTCGTGTGGGGCCTAAAAACCTCCAACACAGACCTAGCCAGTCATTGGTCTGTTAAGCGTTACATGGTGGGGGGAAAAAGAAAAAAAAATAACACAACCAGATTTCAAGTTATATTACAAAGCTGTAGTAATCAAAACAGGCACATAGATCTATGGAGAAGAACAGAAAACCCAGAAATGAACCCACCATTTTTGGTCAAATAATCTTTGACAAAGCTGGAAAAAAATATACAACAGGAAAAAGACCATCCTCAACAAATAGTATGGGGAAAACTGGTTAGGTACATGCAAAAGAATGAACCTGGACCACTTTCTTATACCATACACACAAATAAATTCAAAATGGATAAAGATCTAAATGTGAGACCTGAAACCATAAATCCTTTAAGAGTGCACAGGTAGTAAGTTCTTTAACTATGGCTGTAGAAACATTTTTCTACATATGTCTCCTCAGGGAAGGGAAATAAAAGCAAAAGTAAACTATTGGGACTGCATCAAAATAAAAAGCTTCTGCACAGCAAAGGAAAAAATCAACAAAACTAAAAGGAAACCCATTGAATGGGAGAAGAGATTTTGCAAATGACATAGCCAATAAAGGGTTAGTATCTAAAATATATAAAGAACTTACACAAACCAAAACCCAAACAACAAAGAATCTAATTAAAAATGGGCAGAGGACATGAATAGGAACCTCTCCAAAGACACAGACATAGCCAACATATGAAAAAATTCTCAGTATCACTGATCATCAAGGAAATGCAAATCAAAAGTACAGGAAATAATGTTTATTGCAGCATTATTTACAAATAACTATGGAAGTAGCCCAAGTGCTCATTGAAAGATGAGTAAGATGTGATATATGTATATATATTGGATTATTTGGCCATAAAAAATAAAAGCTTTGCCATCTGCAATGATATGGATGGAGCTAGAGTACATTAAATGAAGTAAACCAGAGAAAGATAAATACTATATGATATCACTTGTGTGGAATTTAAGAAACAAAGAAGCAAAAGGGAAAAAAAAGAGAGATAAACCAAGAAACAGACTCTTAACTATAGAGAACAAACTGATGCTTACCAGAGGGGAGGTGGGTGGGGAAAGGGGTGAAATAGGTGATGGGATTAAGGAGTGCCTGTGTTGTGATAAGCATTGGGCGATATACAGAATTGCTGAGTCACTAAACTATATACCTGAAACTAATATTACACTTTATGTTAAGTGTACTGGAAAAAAAAAATCAACACAACCATACAAACTGGTAAGACTTCAAAATTTATGATATTCAGTGTCAGCAGAGACTTTAACACTGCTTAGTAATGTGTCTCCAGGTATTTCTTCCCCAGTCCTCAATGGTTACTAAAAAGAAATACTCAGCCACAAACAGCTGAGTAAATAATGGTGTATTCATCACACCATAAACTATCCATCCGTTACTCTGGTGGATGAAAGCTCATTGATGTCTTTATGACAGATTAAATTGCAAAGCAATTGCAAGACCTTATTCTAGTATGACTCCATGTTTTATTTTATTTTGAAGATTTTATTTATTTGAGAGAAAGCATTTGCATGAGTAGGGGCTGGAGAAGAGGGAGAGGGAGAAGCAGGCTCCCAGCTGAGCAGGAAGTCTAACGTGGGGCTTGATCCCAAGACCCTGGGATCATGATAAGTGAAAGGCAGACGCCCTACCGACTCATCCACCCAGGTGCCCTCAGTATGACTCCATATTTTAAAATAATGTATGAGAATCTGAATAAAAAAATATATATATAAACCAGGAAAATACCAAGATGTTACAGTGATTTCTCTGGGAAGTAGCAGGATTATAGGTAGTCTTTGTTTATCTGTATTCTGTAATATTTTATTTGCTTGAAATTAATAATATCTGTCCAGGTTGGATACCGCTGTGAGATGGGCATGCTTGGCTGGCTTAGTTGGTAGAGCATGTGACTTTTGATCTCAGGATTGTGAGTCTGAGCCCCATGTTGGGAGCACTTAAAAAAAAAAGGAAAGAAAATATTACTTAAAAAAAATTTTTTTTTTAATTTTTTTTTAAGATTATTATTTATTTGACAGAGAGGAACACAGCCAGAGAGGGAACACAAGCAGGGGGAGTGAGAGAGGGAGAAGCAGGCTTCCCGCCGAGCAGGGAGCCCGATGTGGGACTCGAGCGAAAAATTCCAGGCAACAAGATCTTAGATGTGGCCTGAAGTACCCTCTCTCCAACATTCTTGGCTTTCCTTCACACTCAGGCCAGTAACGTCATCTATGGATCAATGCTATGTGTCGTCTTTGCTTTGCCACCTGGGCTCCCGAGCGTTCCAGAAAAGATCACAAAGCAGGACTAGCAATACTATAGAAATGTTTAATTTTACTTTTCTACCATGGCTGGGGGTTCAGCAGCACCTGACAATCTTTTTACTTGGTTCATTTCCTCTCCCACCCCAGCTCAATGACTGTTTCAATTCATTAATTGAATTGTCAACCTACTCAAAGCTCCACACTCTCAGGAAGCATCTTGATTTCTTTATAAACGAGTAAATTGAAGCTAAAAGGGCATGAATCTTTGAATTTTCTCCCTGATACCAAATCATCCATAGTCCTACCTTTTTACAGAAAAGGAAAATTTCTCATTGAAAATTAGTTTGTTCCTCATTGACACCAACCTATCCACCCACCCTTGTTGGCATTCCCACTCCACCTCCTTTGGAGTTCCTCTAAATGAAAACATCACTATCATCAATCTCTCATGATTAAGAGTCAATGTGCAGCCATCATCCTGACAACCAATTTCTAGTTTTCATTTCATATCCAAACCACATATACACTGTGAACCACTTTTCATTCCCTTATAACTGGAGCTCTTTAAGATTTTTTATTTATTCACTTGAGAGAGACAGAGACAGTGAGCGAGAGCACAAGCAGGGGGTTGGAGATGATGGAGAAGCAGACTCTCCACTGAGCAGGGAACCTGACATGGGGGTTGATCCCAGGATCCCAGGATCATGACCTGAGCTGAGGGCAGATGCTTAACTGACTAAGACACCCAGGCACACCTTTATTGATTTCCTAGTTTTTATTCAAATTCCAGTTAGTTAACATACAGTCTAATATTAGGCAGATGTACAATATAATCTGAGTTCTGCCACCCCAAACCCTGGTAAAACTACTAAAGGGCTTCATTTTTCTTGTTCTAGACCTAATTAATCCTTGATACTCTCTATTCCTTTAGCTTCTTGGATCTCAAATTCTTCTGCTTCTCTGTATACCTTTCTAGCCACTCTTTTCATTACAGGCTCCTCTTTCTCTGCTTGTCACTTTAATGTTTAATGTTGCCCAAAGTCATTTTCTTAGGTTATCTCACCCATTCTAAGATTTAAATTTCTACCAGTACGCTGATGATACTCAAATTAGCCTAGACATAGATACTCAGACTTGTATGTTCAAAGAGCTCTCTAGATGTTGTTTCTGGGGTATCTCAAACTTAAGAGATCTAAAAATGAACTCACTGTCTTGCCACAAGGTAGATAATAGAAGTGGTACAATCATTTATCCATTTGCTAAAATTGTATGTCTTGGCTTTACTTCTATCTTCTACAACAAAACTGAGTAAGTCTGTTGAGCTTTCAATAAATTGGTAAAGTTCTGTAAAGAATAAATCAAGAACCTACCTTAAACTTTATTTTTGGCTTTTGTGTTTCAGTAGATGCCGCTCCTTTTTCTGCTCCCTTTTCCCCATCAGAATCACTATGAGAATCTGATGATTTAGACTCTTCTGGAGTACTAAGTGACTTTTCATTGACCTTACTAGAAAGTAGATCGCCAGCGTGTGGAATGAAATCATCAGGTTTTTCCCATCTGGATTCTATTCAACACATTTTAATAGTCATGTTATTTAGTTACCAATTCTATTCCGAAGTAATTCCCAATATAACACTCCCTGTTACTTACACATGTATTATTTTTTAAAGCTTTTCCCACAATATATTATTAAACAGCACTGCATCTATTTTACACTATCACTTGATCAAGAAGACAATAAATAATAAGAGTTTCCAAAGCTCTTGTTCTTTTATCTTTTAAGAGCTGATTTCAATCTGGATTCCAGATCTATAAACTATAGCCCCAATGGAAAGAGACCTAAAATTGGGCAAAACCTTTGAAGGACTGTCAAACTTTATCTGACCCAGTATCAGGAAACACGAGCTAATGAGCACATCAGATTTCCTAAATTTATTTATCACACACAGATTTTTCTGGGGTCCTCACAGAGTAAAATCATACTGTGAAGACCTGAATGAATATAATTCGTCATTTTTATTCTAGGAAAAAAATAATCTCCATTGAACTCTACTGCCATCCAGTGGTTTACTGGGCTTTTAGTAAAAGGATGGCATTTCTAATTATCTTACAGTCTCTATTTTTAGTGTAATAAAAGGAATGGTAGATTTACTGTCCAACTGTAACAGTTTTAAGAGTGAAGGGGGCTATATCAATAATTACACTTGTCTACACATAAACTGAAACTGAGGGGCAATCAGTTTGTACAACCTCTTACTAAAAGAGGGTGTTTTCTAGAGCACCTGGCTGGCTCAGTCAATGGAGCATGCAACTCTTGATCTCAGGGTTGAAAGTTCAAGCCTCACACTGGTTGTAGAGATTACTTAAAAATAAAATCTTTAAAAAAAAAAGTGATTTCTAACATTTAAAAAAACATACGCACCTACTATGTATTAGGCACTGTTCTGGGACAGAACAACAGAGGAACAACAGCAGAACAAGATGAAAGATGCAGGAATTAAACACAAATACAGCTGACCCCCGAACAACATGCATTTTAACTGTGCAGGTTCACTTACAAGCAGATTTTTTTCAATAAATATACTGGAAAGTTTCTGAGAGATTTGTGAGTTTAGATACCTGACCTTCATAACCCAAGGGTATACATGATCATCTCAGTTTTACGTAAGAGCAACTACAGGTTCAGTGACTTGCCCACAATTATATAGCTGGTAAGGGAAGAAGCTTGAGCTCAGAACCAACTCTCCGCTTATATCACTATATTATTTTATCTTTAGAAATATTCAGTACCTCAATTTTACCGAGCTAGAACCATTACTACTGTTGGGGCAGACTAGGTATCTACTTGGAGGTTACAAGGGCCTTTCCCTCCTAAAAGATTTAATGCTCTGTGTTTGGATAGTAGAAAGTTTAATAAATAATTAAAAGAAAGCCTCTCAAAGTTATATTGATACTATACATATTTTAGTAAATTTAATTGTAGGAGAAACTAACTACAATTACTTGCTGACCCATTTTGTAAAAATTAAAATTAGAAAAAAATGTTAACTTGAAAAACTTAGGTAATAATTGACAATTTAGTTATGCATTTTTATAAATATTTACTTATAACTGAAACATTAAATCAGTAAAAGTGAAAATCTGACAATCTCAGCCACTGTTAAAGTAACTTCAGTTTTGTTTTTTGGAAAAGGAAAAGGCAAGTTGAATGAGGTGGTTTCTAAGGTACCTTTCAAAGTAATGACTATATTTCTACAATAATCATTATAAAAGTCAATAATGATAAAGTTAAAATGATCTTTAAAATTTGTAAATAGAGTACCAACTGAGAATAATGAGCAACACAGTATATTATATATGAAAAATTTCCTTTTTTATTGTATTCTTTTTAAATTACAAAAGTAATATATATATATTATACATATATATGCTATGAATATATGTTGATCACTGTACTAAAATTTCCAAATTCCCTTCATCAGCAGGCTAATAAGCAGTTCCAGGTACAATTTTATATAGTTACATAGTTTATATAGCTTATATAGCATATATATAGTTTATATAGTTAGGATAATCAAAGGTAGCACTTACCTCCTGTTTCTATATTATAATAGTAGGTATAACCATCTTCACTTACTCCTTCTACCCAAACAGTCTTCCCTGCTGTCTAATCAGAGGAAAAAACAAAACAAAAAAAACCAGCATAAACTGAAGATAATGATGTAGTTATATATAGTAAATAACTAAGGCAGAGAGTCAGTTACCTTCCCTTTCCTCTTAACACCTGGGAGTTAGAGGGGCAGTATTGACTGGCCAGAAAGCTTGGCTTGTGTTAATCATAAACTAACTTTCAGAGAGAGAATGTGGCACCTCTGAAAGACAGGAACAATTCTTTACAGACGGACACGGACATCTGAATGCAACTGACTACAAATCAACTGGTAATATTCGCCCTACATGGAGTTTTAAGTTAGATACCACTTTTTCACCTCCACCCAGCCTTCTCACAAAAGAATTATAGGAAGAAAGGAACAAAGTGTGTGTAGGGGGCTTATTTGGAAGTAAATTTGCTTAACAAAACTCTTTTATAAAAACCCCAGAAACCAATCAGTTTAAAGAGACTACCAATGTGCTTCAGTTACCTTTCTTTTTCTCTTTTTTAAGATTTTATTTATTTATTTGACAGAGAGAGAGATCACACGTAGGCAGAGAGACAGGCAGACAGAGAGGAGGAAGCAGGCTCCCTGCTGAGCAGAGAGCCCGATGTGGGCCTCAATCCCAGGACCCTGAGATCATGACCTGAGCTGAAAGCAGAGGCTTTAACCCACTGAGCCACCCATGGGCCCTTCAGTTACCTTTTTTAGGTTTCCTTGAAATCCTTCTGGTCTCTCCCATTGGGATGCTTAAAGCAAAATATACTTCATTAATAAATTTTTTTCACTTCAAAACTTCTCAAAAAATTAAATTTGGCAATAATTTATAAGACATCCAACGTGTACAAAACACTACAGGCCTATAGTTAAACATATAATTGAAAAATATAAAGAAACAATCTAAATCCCGATAGTATTGTACAGAACATATATGAATGATACTTAACCAAGAAGAACAGAATGAAGCATTAGAAGTTGCTGGGACTTTCACAAGAATTACTAGATGCAGGTAAGACTTCACAGAATTCAGGTTTGAAGTATTTTTTTTTTTTTAAAGATTTATGTATCAGAGAGAGAGATAGCATGTAAGCGAGTATGCATGCCCTTGTGTGCATGGGAGGGAGGACAGAGAGAGAGAACCCTAAGCAGATTTCCTAGGGCATCATGGAGCCTCATGTGGGGCTTGCTCCTACAACCCATGAGATGACAACCTGAGCCAAAACCAAGTGTTGGAAGCTCAACTGACTGAGCCACCCAGGTGTCCCCAGGCTTGAAAAGTTTTTAAAAGTTTATTATTTTTTTTAGTAATCTCTATACCCAACACAGGGCTCAAACTCATGACCCCAAAATTAAGAGTAATGTGCTTTTCTGACTGAGCCAGCCAGGTGCCCCAGGCTTGATAAGTTCTGAAGGAATAAGATGGCTGTTTGACATCCTAGGGAGGGAAAAGTGAGAGACAGAATGAATGACTTACGAGGAACAAGATGAAAGATGCAGGAATTAAACACAAGTACAGCTGACCCCTGAACAACATGGGTTTGAACAGTGCAGGTCCACTTACAAGCAGATTTTTTTCAATAAATATACTGGAAAGTTTTTGAGAGATTTATGAGTTTAAAAAAACTCATAGATAAATCACATAATCTAGAAATGCCAAAAAAATTAAGAAAAAGGTATTACTATAAAATGTGTATGTCAAGTGTTTGTCATCTTTAAGACTTGCAGTCAACAGTAGGCTACTAGTAGTTAAGTTTCTGGGGAGTCAAAAGTTATAAAATACCATATAATCCAGTAATTCCACTATGGGCATACACTCAAAGAAAATGAAAATACTAATTTGAAAAGATAAATGCACCTCTATGTTTATTGCAGCATTATTTATATATTAATGTCTATTATTATAAACAGACAGGATACAGAAGCAACCCAAGTGCTCACTGATAGATGAGTGGATAAAAATGTGAGATACATATCTCTCTCCCTCTTTCACACACAGACACACACACAAATATTACTCAGCCATAAAAAATAAAACCTTACCATTTGACAGCATGAATGTACCTAGAGGATATTATCCTAAGTAATACAGATCAAACAAAGATAAATACCACATGATTTCACTTACATGTATAGTCTAAAAAACAAAACAAAACCAGACTCTTAAATATTGAGAACTGGTGGTTGCAAGAGGGGGATGGGGGGACACGTGAAATACGTGAAGGGGATAACAGGCTCAAACTTCTAATTATAAAATAAATAAGCCATGGAGATGAAGAAAAGGACAGCAGAGGGAATACAGTCAATAAAACTGCAATAGCAGTGTATTGTGACTACAATTGTGGTGAGCATGGGTTAATGTTCAGAATTGTCAAATCACTGTGTTGCATACCTGAAACTAACATAACAGTGTATGGCAACTATACTTTAAAAAAAGTTATAAGCAGGGGCGCCTGGGTGGCTCAGTTGGTTAAGTGACTGCCTTCGGCTCAGGTCATGATCCCAAAGACCCGGGATTAAGTCCCACGTTGGGCTCCCTGCTGGGCTCCCTGCTCGGCGGGAAGCCTGCTTCTCCCTCTCTCACTCCCCCTGCTTGTGTTCCCTCTCTGGTTGTGTTTCTCTCTGTCAAATTAATAAAATCTTTAAGAAAAAAAAAAAAGTTATAAGCAGATTTTTGACCAGAAATTTGAAGGGAGAAACACATAATTAATAGTTTTTAAAAAATATTGTTTAAAAAAGATTTTATTTACTTATTTATTTTAGAAAGAGGGTGTAATGGGCACCTGGTGGCTCAGTTGGTTAAGCATCTGCCTTTGGCTCAGGTCATGGTCTCAGAGTCCTGGGATGGAGCCCCACATCCGGCTCCCTGCTCAGCAGGGAGCCTGCTTCTCCCTCTCCCTGCTGCATCCCACCTGGTTTGTGTTCCTCTTCTCTCACTTACTCTCTTTCTTCCAAATAAATGAAATCTTAAGAAAAAGAAAAAAGAAAGAGGGTGGAAAAAAAGCATGGGGGGGCACAGAGGTAGCAAATGAGCGAGAGAATTTTAAGCTGACTCCACACTGAAACAGGAGACCGATGTGGGGCTTGATCTCACAACCCTGACATCATGACCTGAGCTGAAATCAAGAATCAGATGCTTAACCAACTGAACCATCCAGGTTCCCCATTAATAAATAGTTTCAATGTGAGTTTGAGAAAGACTTAGGATCCTTAACATACAGAAAATCATTTGTAGTTCACCGCTGAACTATCTAACATGCACTTCTCTTAAGGCTCAATGAAAATTGTGAGTGATTATTACTATTTCTATGTAGTCCAAAACTATGATTCTAAAAATCATAATAATACTTATAGCCCAAGGTTTTTTTCATGATTAATGCTGATCTCATTTTTACCTTTCTGATCATTCTTAACTTTTGTTTCTATATTTTCTTCTTTCCTTTCCTTCAATATATGTACTACCCACTCTTCATACTTGTTCTCTTCTCTCTTCTTGTGATCTCATATGTTCCTAAAAGTTATTATCTACACTTCAATCCTCCACATTAGTGAATTGCTGTATGAGTTCTAGTAATTTGGGGGTGGAATCTTTTGGGTTTTCCACATCGAGTATCATGTCATCTGCAAAGAGACAGAGTTTGACTTCTTCTTTGCCAATCTGAGTACCTTTTATTTCTTTTTATTATCTGATTGTTGTTGCTAGGACTTCTAGTACCATGTTGAACAGTAGTGGCAAGAGTGGGCATCCTCGTTGTGGTCCTGACTTCAAGGGAAAGACTTCTGGGTTTTCCCCATTGAGAATGCTATTTGCTGTGGGTTTTTCATAGATGGATTTTATGAAATTGAGGAATGTTCCTTCTATCCCTATACTCTGAAGAGTTTTAATCAGGAAAGAATGCTATATTTTGTCAAATGCTTTTTCTGCATCAATTGAAAGGACCATGTAGTTCTTGTCTCTTTTATTAATGTGTTCTTTCACACTGATTGATATGCAAATATTGAACCACCCTTGCATCCCAGGGATAAATCCTACCTGGTCGTGGTAGATAATCAATGCACAGAAACCAGTTGCTTTCTTATACCCTAACAATGTGACTGTAGAAGAGAAAGTAGAGAATCGATTCCATTTACGAGAGCACCAAAAATCATAAGATACCCTGAAATGAACCTAACCAAAGAGGTAAAAGATCTATACTCTGGGAACTATAGAGCACTCATGAAAGAAATTGAAGAAGACACAAAAAGATGGGAAAACATTCCATGCTCATGGATTGGAAAAATAAACATTGTTAAAATGTCTATGCTGCCCAGAGCAATCTAGTTTCAACTCCATCCCGATCAAAATACCAATGGCATTTTTCAAAGTGCTGGAACAAATAAATCCTAAAATTTGTGTGGACAGTCTCTTCAATAAATGGTGCTGGGAAAATTGTACAGCCATATACAAAAGAATGAACTCGACCATTCTCCTATACCATACACAAAGATAAACTAAAAATGGATGGAAGACCTCAATGTGAGACACAGGAATCCATCAAAATGCTAGAGGAGAACCTAGGCAGTAACCTCTTTGACACCAGCCACAGCAACTTCTTTCAAAACACATCTCCGCAGGCAAGGGAAACAAAAGTGAAAATGAGTTTTTAGGACTTCATCAAGATAAAAAGATGCTGCACCACAAAGGAAACAGTAACAAAAGAAAGAGGCAACCCACAGAATGGGAAAAGATATTTGCAAATGACGCTACAGACAAAAGGCTGATATCCAAGATCTATAAAGAACTTCTCAAACTCAACACCCAAAAACAAATAATCAAGTCAAAAAATGGGCAGAAGATATGAACAGAAATTTCTCAAAAGAAGACATACAAATGGCTATCAGACACAAGAAAAAATGTTCATCATTATTAGCCATCAAGGAAATTCAAATCAAAACCACACTGAGATACCACGTTACACCAGTTAGAACAGCAAAAATTGACAAGGCAAGAAACAGCAAACGCTGAAGAGGTTGTGGAGAAAGGGGAACACTCTTACACTGTTGGAGGGAATGCAAGTTGGTACAGTCACTTTGGAAAACAGTGTAGAGGTTCTTCAGAAAATTAAAAATAGAGCTACCCTATGATCCAGCAATTGTACTACCTGGTATTTACCCCAAAGATATAGAGGTAGTGAAAAGAAGGGCCATATGCACCCCAATGTTCATAGAAGCAATGTCCACAATAGCCAAACTGTGTTCTTCAGCAGATGAATGGATAAAGAAGATGTGATCCATACACACAACGGAATATTACTCAGTCATCAGAAAGGATGAATACCCAACTTTTGCATCAACATGGAAGGGACTGGAGATTATGCTGAGTGAAATAAGTCAAGCAGAGAAAGTTAATTATCATACAGTTTCACTTATTTGTGAAACATAAGGAATAGCATGGAGGACATTGAGAGATGGGAAAAATGAAGGAGGGGAGATGAACTATGAGAGACTGTGGACTCTGAGAAACAAACCAAGGTTTTTAGAGGGTAGGGGAGTGGGGGGATGGATTAGCCCAGTGATGAGTATTAAGGAGTGCATATACTGCAGAGAGCACTGAATGTTATACATAAACAAGGAATCCTGGAACACTACATCCAAAACTAATGATGTACTTACTGTATGGTGACTATCATAATTTTAAAAAGAAAAAAAAAGGTATTATCTACATTTCTACACTCAATTTATCTTCCTAATTCCCGACTCTAATCAGCTACTGAAAACTACCACATGAATGTTCTGGAGATACCTCAAACCCAACATACCAAAAACTGAATTTATTAATGTCCCACTTTAACTTACTCTATTTCTGTATTCCATACTTCAGTAAATGGCACCATCATCTTCCTAGCCCTCCATGACACAGCCCCAATATTTTTCTAGCCTCTTTCTTCTGTTATGACATCTTCAGAGAAATATATATGTATATTTATTTATTTAAAGTTAATATTTATTTTTTTAAGATTTATTTGTCAGAGAGAGAAGGAGAAAGCACAAGCAGGGGGAGCATCACACAGAGCATCACAGAGCTCCTTGCTGGGTAAGGAGCCTTATGTGGGACTTGTTCCCAGGACCCTGGGACCATGACCTGAGCCAAGGGCAGCCGCTTAATGGACTGAGTCACCCAAGCATCCCAGAGAGAACTGTATACTTTACCTCTCCCAGATGATTATTTCCCAAACTTTCAAACATTTTTTCATTTTTTTCTTGCAAACTTTTCAAAGCTTCATATTGTTCCACCTCTTTGGAATGCTTGAATCACCCTCATAAAAACATACTACAATCTTTTTCAATCAAAATATTGATAGTGTCTATACCATGCCAGGCACTGTGTTTCGTGCTAGGGATACAAATGGTGAATAAGAAGACATCATCCCTGATGCTCTCCTGTTAATTTATAGTTCAAAAGTAATTTCTACGATAATCTCTCAGATCCACATAATCACAATCCCTCATGACTTGGAAGTTCCCATACAGTTTTACATTTCTATTATATCATAGCATACTCACTTCTCAGAAAAAGATATAAGAAAGGTGAAGTACGAACACAGCTTTTTTTTTTCCTGCTATAAAACATTAATAAGTTCATACTTTTAAAAGATCTTATTTATTTTTAAAGATTTTATTTATTTGGCAGAAACACAGCTAGAGAGGGAACACAAGCAGCAGAAGTGAGAGAGGGAGAAGTAGGTTTCCTGCCAAGCAGGTAGCCCGACACAGGGCTTGATCCTGGGACTCCAGAATCATGACCTGAGCTGAAGGCAGAGGCTTAACCACTGAGCAATCCCTGCGCTCCTAAAAGATTTTATTGAGACGATTTAAAGCTTTAACTTATTTGTAAGGAACCCATTTCTTTAAAAAAAAAAAAAGATTTTTATTTATTTGAGAGAAAGAAAGTGAATGACAGCAGAAGCAGGGAGGTGGGGGTGAGGGAGGCAGAAGGAGAGGGAAAAGTGGATTCTCTGCTGAGCAGTGAGTAAGATGCAGGACTCCAAGGGACTTGATCCCAGGACCCTGAGATCATGACCTGAGCTTAACACTGACGCTTAACTGACTGGAGCCACCCAGGTGCCCCATAAGGAACCCATTCTTTTTTTTTTTTTTTTATAAGGAACCCATTCTTAAGGTTTTAACTAAGTATGATGTTGAGTCACTGTAAGAAGGGTACCTTTTCAAAGGATGCATGGCTTTTTTGCCATTGTGGCAAAGATGTAAAATTACAGTCTTCCATTGTTTAAATGTTCCAATATTAACAAAAACAAAATAAACCGTCAGTTATCATTCTTACCAGTTCTATGCAGAACTGACCTACCTCCTGTGATAAGATCATAATAGTAATGGTAACCTTCAGAGGTTATGCCTTCTACCCATCTACCCTTTGAAGGGTCTTTTTTCTTTTTCTTCTTTTCCTTCTGCTGCTTTGATGCAGAGGTGGGTGGGATAGTGCTTGTTACAGGTGATATACTTGGCTCTGAAATTTCTAGAGAAAAAGATATAAGAAAGGTGAAGTACCAACACAGCTTTTTTTTTCCTGCTATAAAACATTAATAATGTTATTAGAAATAAAAGCTTGACAAGAAGATTCTTTTGGGAACTTGACAAACTGTAAATAAAGCTCATTTGGAAAACTAAATATGCACAAATATCTAGAATTATAAAACAGAACTGATAAGGGGAATCTAGTTCTACCAGTTGTTAAAGCTTATTCTAAAACAACTGATACCACACACACACACACAAAGTAAAACTGATCCTGGAGTAGGTAAACATATGAATGAAACAGAAGAAAGACTAAACAGACCCAAATGCAGATTCCTGCTGCTTGTTAGAAAAAGAGATCATTTAACAAATGATGTTGGATTAACTGGTTAATTATTTGAAAAAAAGTAACGCTATTACCCACTCCATGGCCCCTCTCATGTTTGGACATCAATATAAACATCAGATCAAAGATATATGTGAACAAAAACACAAAGTAAAATAATGTGAAACTTAACTATACACAAATCCAAATATTCTGTACAGCAAAAATAAAAACAAAAAAATAAACAAGACAAATAATATGATGCTATGTTAATCATAACAGAATTAAAATTTTTAAAAACTAAAAAAAAGGAAGACAAATAATAAATATTTACGATATGGCTCATGGTTAATTTCATAACAAAGATTCCTTACAAATAAATCCAACATTCTAAGAGAAGATGGACAAAAAGTACAAAGATAAGACAGCTTGGTATTAGCTATCAATATATAAAATATATTCATAGTTTGATTCTGCAATTTTTTCTCTATAGAGGTTAAATTTACAGAGATAAATGTGAAAAAAACACGCTTGCATAAGGGTGTTCACAGAGGCATTCATTCTAATAGTGAAAACTCTAAGCAACCTAAATGTTAGTCTGGAAGAGATTAGTTAAATAAGTTATGACACTTTTATGGCATTTTATAACCCTTATTAAACACTAATTACAAGTGGTCACTACAATAAGCACTTTATACCATTATGTTACTTAGTTTATATGTGAAAATCAGAGGTTGTACAGCTAGCAAGTGGCAATTCTGGTGGATTCCCAAGTCTGTGTAACCACTCTGTAGCCACTAAACATGATGTATATCCTTCATTATTTAAAAGAAAGGAAGTATTTGACATGTTATTGAGGGAAAAATAAAACTACCTCCAAATAGATTATAATGTGGAGTATAACTTAAAAAAGAAAATTCTAAAGATGTCTGGGATAATCTTAAAAGCAATTAGTTTTTAAAAATCCTTTCTTTGTACAGCATTATTGTATTTTAAGGGGAATATATATCCTATTTAAGAAAACAAGGCTATGAAAAATAATTTAATTCAAAAAAATCCTATTTAAATACATTTAAATACAAATGCTAAGGTTAATTTGGTTATAGGGTAGCATAATGGAACCTCGGAATCCATATAACTGATGAGATGAATTTTCAGCGACTCCTCTTTAATTCTGCAGGAACACCTATATCCTTTTTCTCCTTTAAGCATACAGCTTTATCCTCATGGAAATACAATGCCCACACTTTCCTTTTAACTAAAAATGTTCAAGATAATTTTTTTTAATATTTTATTTATTTGACAGAGAGAAACAAAGCCAGAGAGGCAACACAAGCATGGGGAGTGAGAGAGGGAGAAGCAGGCCTCCCGCCGAGCAGGGAGCCCGATGTGGGACTTGATCCGAAGTCTCCGGGATCATGACCTGAGCCGAAGGCAGTGGTTTAACCAACTGAGCCACCCAGGAACCCAAGATAATATTTTTAAAGTCTGGTTACAACTATCCTTATTTGATGAGGGCAGTACCAATTAACTTATTATTCTGCTTAAATACTTAATGGAAAAAAGTTTTTAGAGAGTAAAGGCTATCATTCCATATTGACTCTTTTGACCATTACGCAAGATCAACAACTAGGACTGCTATTTGCCTGGTTTAAGGACATGGATTTGTCACGGAAGAAATGCTGACAGAAAGTTCCTGAGTTAAAGCCTAAGTTCATCAACAAGATTGATACACTCTACTTTTAATGCCTTTTTTCTGGAACTGAGTTATCTTCAAACCCCCAAATTATTTACCTTCTTGCTGGTATTACCCATGTGGAAAAAAGGGAACCCTTATACACTGCTGGTGTGTATGAACTGGTCCAACCACTATGGAGAACATATGGAGGATCCTCAAAAAATTAAAAATAGGGCGCCCGGTTGGCTCAGTGGGTTAAAGCCTCTGCCTTCAGCTCAGGTCATGATCTCAGGGTCCTGGGATCAAAGGACCGCATCAGGCTCTCTGCTCAGCAGGGAGCCTGCTTCCTCCTCTCTCTCTGCCTGCCTCTCTGCCTACTTGTGGTCTCTCTCTGTCAAATAAATAAATAAATAAAGTCTTTAAAAAAAATTAAAAAACGATCTACCATACGACCCAGTGGGTATATACTCATTGGGAAATATAAGTAGGATTTCACAGAGATATATCAGCTCCCATACCTACCACAGCATTACTCATATCAACCAAGATATGTAAACAACCTTAATGCCCATCAACAAGATGTATAAAAAAGATGTAGTACATATACATAATGGGATACTATTCAGCCATGAGACAGGAGGATATCTTGCCATCTGCAACAACATGGATGGAATCTGAACATGTTATGGTAAGTGAGGTAAGTTAGATAAAGAGAAGACAAGCATACTGTATGATATCACTTGTACGTGGAATCTAAGAGTCAAACTCATAAAACCAAAAAGTAAAACTGTTGTTTCCAGGGCACAGGGGTTTAGGGGGTGAAGGCTGATACTGTTTAAGGTTATAAACTTGCAGTAAGTAGTACATAAACCAAAGAGATTGAATGCATAGACAATAATACTGTAATAGGTAATGTGATAAGATGTTGCCACAGTAGCAATCTTATTACAATATGCAAATGCATCAAAGGAACACCTGCATAAACAATTTTTTATGTCAAATTTATCCAATTAAAAAAATTATTTACCTCCTAGTGGTAGAATCAGTAAATCTGTCCACCAAGGGCTAATTCACTATAACTAAACCATATAAACAAACATAATTCATACTTCTGACCATATGGATAAAGCAAACTATGCTTATAATGCAAGGCCTATTTTTAATGAATAGCTCCTTTCAGGCAAGTACCTAAAAAACTCAACTGTGCCTGAAATGAACACTGACCTAAGACAGAACTAGGACTAGCTAACCACCAAGGTAGTATGGCTATGAATGGAGGTGTTAAAAGATGAAGCTGTAAAAGTAAAACAAAAGTGCATGAGCAAAGTCCCACAGTCTAAATACAGGTATGATGCATACGAAAGGCACTAAGGGTGGACCCTGAGTGTACAACCTCTTTATGGAAACAATAAAAGCTCACTGAGGATGACCTCTGATGTTAGTTTTAAAACACGCTGGCTGCTTTTTTACCTGAGTCTAAGCCAAGCCTTTTCAAATCCTCTTGGTATGCTTTCAGAGCAGCTGCCTCCATTGCGGCAAACTCCTTTGATGCCTTTTCTTCTTCCTTTGCCTTATCCAGGCTTTTCTGTTTAATCTATGTAAGACACATATAAAATTGAAAGCCAGATAAAGGACTGATACTTACATAGAAAAATTGGCAAAGAAAGAAACTAAATTACCTCACTGATCCTCTTTGCCACATTTTCCTTATGATTCTTTCCTCTTTCATGAAATTCAACACTCTTGAAAATTAATGAAAAAGAGAATGCAAAGGAAAGTTACATCAACAGCATAATGTTCATAGTAAAGTAATAGAAAATATGGGAATGGAACATAACAAAATTGAAATGAAAATGACTGACAGAAAAATAATTTTACTGCAAATCGGTCCTTTTTATCAAATGATGCAAGGGAACTGAACCATGTTATTTATTATCATATCCTCTGACTAGGTTTCTTCTGATGCTTAAAATAAACTATGATAACCATATCAATGGAGAAAAATACAAAGTATCCGTGATGACTAATCTAGTGAATATTGTAACAAGGACTCACACTAGACATGAAGCCAAAAAGAATGGGGGAAAAAAAAACTTCAAGAAACACCTCTCAACCTAAAATGTCAAAACCAGTAAGCCTCTACAATTTGTACTGCTCTAGAAATACAGAAAATAAACACTATTAGAACTTATTGCTCCAAATTAAGAGGAAAGTAGACAGTAAGGAATTCCTTCTAAATTATAAAACAAATACTTTTATACACTGTAGTATGGTACGAAATGTACAACTCCAATGGAGAACAATTTGGCACTATATACCAAATTTTGGCTGGTGAAGGATATGTGTGTATGGTATCCTAGGATTTACATATGTTGGAATAAAAACCTGTATGTGCATACAGAAACAATGAAATGGACAAGAAAATGAAAAAAAGAGCAGTAACCTACAAAAAATGATGGTGACTGGATGTGACAAAGGAGTGAATGTTATTACAGTGAGGAATGCTCCCTAAATTACAAATGTGTGGTTGTATGCAATGAGAAATTTCTGGTAAACCTTGCAAAATAAATTTTGTCAACCAAATCTTAGTTAAGCTATCCTAAAGTACTATCATGAATTTCTCTTTAAAGTGAGACATTGTGGGACGCCTGAGTGGCTCAGTTGGTTAAGCGACTGCCTTTGGCTCAGGTCATGATCCGGGAGACCGCGGATCGAGTCCCACATCGGGCTCCCTGCTCGGCGGGAAGCCTGCTTCTCCCTCTCTCACTCCCCCTGCTTGTGTTCCCTCTCTCGCTGTGTTTCTGGCTGTCAAATAAATAAAATCTTTAAAAAAAAAAAAAAATAAATAAATAAAGTGAGACATTGTAAAACAATGGTTCACCTTCTATTTTTCATATATCAGGTTTCCTAAAGTTAATTATACCACACATAGAATATTAAAGGCCCATTTGAAAACAAAATAATTTTGTTTCTAATGAAAGGTTAAACTGATGTACATTAACAATCCAAGAAGAAGAAAGACTACCCTGGAATGGATTATTTACTCTACATGACTCCTAAAATTCATTGAACTAATTGGGTACCTCAAGAGAACAGAAACTATCAGTGATTTGCACAGAATTCAAAATCTGTGGCATTTATGTGTCATGATGGCCTAAGTTAAACTAGATGGTTGAGAGCTTTAGCAACTATTCAAAAGACCAAAAACAAACCCCTGGAGAAAAATATCCCCAAACTCCTTGTACACAGTAATAAATAAATGTCTATCAAAGAAGTATAATATAACATTGTTAAAAATGGGGCTACTGTTCCTTGTGCACATAACTCTATTAAGTACAAAGACTAGGAACATATATTTAAAAGATACCCTGGTGTTTAGGTACTATGTATATATTATTTTGACATGAACATAAAAGGGGAAAAAAAATCAGTGATGCTTCTGTTTTATATCTTAAAAGCTTAATCTAGATTAAGAATACAGTAATAAGGTGCTTAATAGAGCTGCTAGTTTCATATTCCATGAAAGGTAATGACATTCTTTAAAATTTAACCACTTATAGCTACAAAGCTCTACAAGTATGTTTATTATTTCTAGAGTAGAAAAGACACAAGATAAACTACAATAATGTTCCTTTTTACATATTAAGGGCTTTTCCATTTTATCTTTCTTTTTATACGGTAGTATTAAACAGGATCATAATGTGGATAAAGATGGATGAGATCACCCATTCAACGTCCATTTTCTGAATGTGATTGAAGGACCATAGAGAAATAATTTGGCTTAATATATAATCAAATTTAAGCTGACCAAAAGGAAGAAGGCTCACTGCTTTTGTACGAGAAATGGAAAGACAACAGAAATCTTGCAATGTTTTTGAAAAATCAAGAAAAACGTATATGAAGATGCTTGATAGTTTAGAACAAAAAAAAAACACAGGAATACAATATTATTAAACTCTCTAATAGTGGAATTATCATACAGGCCTATTGTCCGCTATCCAACACTTGCAGTAATCACAGAATTTCTTTGGTTGCGACTTCCAGTAGTCTGCCCTGAAAAAGGGAAAAAGAAATCTAAGCTTATTTGTAGTTAAAAAGGTAAAATTGTGCATGTTTTACATCTTTTTGGAGTCTGAAGTATAGGATCCTCTTACTGAATCTTGTCTTGTTACACACATCACCTTGTTTTAGTATTTATTTCACCGCAGCAGTTATCTGAAATTGTTGCCACTAGAAAAGAAAAAGTCTGCGCCGGATCTAAAACTTCCTTTAATAAAATTGCTTAATTTTTTTTTTCCTCCTCATTTGTCACTGTCATCAGTGTGAAGAAATAACAAGCACCTTGGAAAAGATTTATCTTTTCTATGCCTTTCTGGCATTTTGGGAGATTGCTGTAATGGAGGCCTAAAGATACTCAAAGTTTGCTTTCAATCAAGTTATTTCCACCAAAAGCACAAAGAACCAGACTCCTTTGGTGGGATACTGGTTCCTCCGAGATTATCCGTTAATACAATTTGTTCTTGAGTCTCAGGGCAAGAGAGAGCTGGAAAAGCCAAGGGACCTCCCTGCAAGATAGGGGGCGGGAGGGGGGGTAAAAAAAAGTCACCATGCTAACCAAGACTGGCCATTTCTACCAGTCGAAGGCGGCGGTAGCGGGAGACCAAACCTAAAGTTTCACAATACCGCAGGGTTCGAGCGCTACAGAAACGAATAGTGTGCTTGCTATGCCCAACTGTGCAAGTGAGGGAGCTCCCGGTTGCTTCACCGGCAGCAGTCCAACCTCAACTGGCCACCAGCCTCCCTCCCGAAGCCGGAGCTTCAGACCCCCAGGGCGCTCCGAAGGATAGCATTTCTAAGCTCCCAGAAAACCGGCCCTGCCGGTCCGCTGCCGGTCCCGAGCGAGTTAAGAGCACCTCCGTCACGCCTCCAGCCCAAAAGAGGTCGGGGGGAGGTGGTGGTGGAGGGCGAGACTGGGCAAAAACAGGGCCGCCCAGGGAAACAACACCTCGTTGTTTAGAGGCCTGAGACCCGACTCACATGACTGGACCAGCCGCTCGGCGCGTCGCCCCCGGGTCCGGCTCGACCTTGTGTTCTCCACGCGGGGCGAGTTGGGACCCGGCCCGCAACGAGACCCACCGGAGGCTCCAAACCCGAACACCTCCCTCTTTCCCCGGGACCAGGGTTCCACGGTTCCCAACTACGGGTGCCCAGGCGACTCTATCCGCGTTCGAAATCTCCTCCTCTTCCCCTCCCCTTACGGGGCGGTACTCCGAGATCCTGAGAGGTGGGGTCGCTATAAAGGGGTTGAGGTCACCGAGAAGGGGTGAAAGCGCGACGGGACGTGAACCGAAGGACGGGAACTTCACGCCTCAAATCCCCGCATCATCCTGCCTTCACACTCTCTCTCTCTCTCTACCCCTGGGATCCAGAACCTCCACCCTTCTAGGCTCGCTGGCTCCTGGCCAAAGAGCTCGCGCGCCGCCTCCGCCCCGAACGCAAACAGCTGTTTCTCCAGACGTCGCCGCCCTCAACTTTGCCAACTAGTCCGCACGCACTTTGACCAGCGAAGCAACCCGGACCTGTAGGCTGGGGTCCGTTGGCGGTGTTAGAAAAAGAAAGGTGAAACAGCTGGTGTCGGGGCCGGGAGTTGTTGGGCTTTGCCTCAGAACTTTCCGGAGGCAGCTGAGTGGCCCCGCCCCGCCCCCGCGACGCCCGCGCGCCCGGGCTGGCTAGTTCCTTCGCTCCGCGAGCGCGTGGGCAGCGGCAGCGGCTGCAGTGGCGCAGAGGCGACGAGGGGAGCCCGCTGTGCCAAAGTGGAGCTGAGGCAGCCGGAGCACTTGCGCTTCTCAGGTGAGTCACGACAACATTTCTCTCAGTACTTCCCATATGGTCTAGCGGTTAGGATTCCTGGTTTTCACCCAGGCGGCCCGGGTTCGACTCCC
Organism: Spilogale gracilis; assembly: GCA_004023965.1. Taxonomy (NCBI): domain Eukaryota; kingdom Metazoa; phylum Chordata; class Mammalia; order Carnivora; family Mephitidae; genus Spilogale; species Spilogale gracilis. Next base: position 5,385 of record PITA01016884.1, on the reverse strand, counting down.
GGTATGGGAACGTGGTAACAATTTTAAAGACCGAATGGGGGAACTTCCTTATTTTATTTCCAATATTCTGGCTCTCTCCTTGCCTCCTCCTGATGAGTTTGTGAAAAACAGACATTAGCGTAGTCTTTGCTGACTTATGACCCGTGCTCCGCCGGGCTCACTCTCCCGGGGAGCGAGTGCGCCGGGGTCCTTCGTCTCCCTCTGACTGGCGAGGTTGAGCTGCCGGGGAGTTTCACTTTCCAGGGGCTGCCCTCCGCCCGGAGCCGTCCTTTTCCAGACGCTCGGGAGGTGATGATTAACTCTGGCCTCGCCTTATCTCCTCCCAGCGCCCCCCTTGGGGCCCACACCCTCCGCTGCCGCGGCTTTCCGACGGTCCAAAGTGACGCGGGCGTGTTCACCCCCTGCCCTCGGCGCTGGGATCCCGCATGCGGTTCGGAGTCCTCGTTCTGTTTCCGCCGCTGTTTACGCCCCCTCCCCCCCCACGCCAGCCCAAGGCACAAAGCCGCCTGTCGCCGGGCAGCGTGGCGGTCTGGCGAGCCCGGGTGCCCTCGGGCGCGCTTTTCCCGTCTGCGCAGCTGCCCGTCACCGCCCGGTGGGCCGCGTGTCCACCCGCTGTCCCGCAGCGGCCGAGCCCGCCCGCCAGCTCGGCCCAACCTGACCTCGGGGGCGCTGGTTTCAGCGCACAAAAGTCCCGCGGACTCCAGAGCCACACACTTGAGGGCCACTGCCTGGGAAGGCCTCTGGGGAAGGGAATTCCTCCCCCTGCCATCCTCCCGCCCCGCTTTAAAGCGCGTACACGGACGCGCGCGCATGTGCTTCGGTGAAGAAAAATGCCACTACGATGAGATGTCTTTAGAGAAGAAATTTAACTTTCCAAAGGGTCTAACGTTCTGAGCGCCGCCGATAGAAAAATCTTAGGGTGGAGGTGGGGCTTGGAAGAGAGAAAATTGGCTGGAGACTGGGGAAGGGATGTTATAACAAAGTTTCACTGTATTTTTAAATATAGAAGCCCTGTGTTTATTACAAAGAAGGGGCAGCTGTGTCAGCAGCATGTGAGCTGTAAATGAAACAAAAGCGTTATCTTAAATGCAAGCTGAAATTAGAAGATGGGGTGAGCTATAATGTTTAGTCCATTGGGCCTCTGGGAACAAATGGGGAAGGAAAAAGTGGCTCTTGTGAATGGGTTTCTGGCCAGTGCCATTAATATGGGCAGAAGATTCGTGGTCAGTTTGCGCATTCCCCAACTTTTATATTTTAACTGCACAGTGAGTTTTGAAATAATCTGTTAACATGATCCTCATGATTAAGGATTAATCATTTTTACATTGTAAGTAAACTTCGTAATTGAAAATATTTGATCTCTTTATTAGCTAGAAATATTTGAGTATTTCTGACAAATACCATCACATGCTTTTGAAAGTTCCTGATGCTCAGATTCGCGTTAGTAGGTTGTGGATACAGTACTGAATGGAATCGTATTTCACTCCTATGATTAGCTTACGATTGACCTTGTGTTAATCTTCCACCTTCTTCTCTGTGCTCTGTGTTTAGTCATAAACTCTTGATAATACATATCATTCAGAAACTTCAGAGTTGCAAGAATTGTTGAGCAATTCTTGAATAAGTAATGCAAGTGGAAAAGTTTTATTTATGTGGGGGAAGTTTCATTTAAATGAAGAGTAGGACTGTGTCATTATTAAGAAAACATTTACTAAAAAATTGAGTCAGAATTTGGAAGAAAGGGAAGACCCCTCTGCCTTGTCTTTGGAGGGGGCTTATTTAATTCTTCTTGACCTTGCATTTTGTGTTGACTTGGTATCATACTGTACCCAACGGTGCTCAAATGGACGTGATTTTCAACTAAGCACCCAGGAATTGCAGATAGCTTTGCTTTATGTATTAAAGGTATGCTGAGGAGAGTAGTTTGGTGACAGTATTTCTCAGACTCCTATATTGTTGTGTACCAGTCCAAATAGGGTATCTCAATTACAGAAGTGAGACATCACTTCTACTCCTGAGAACTGGCAAAGAGAGGTAGAGGGGAGAGTGTTTGCCCTGAACCTTGAAGAACTGGTTGGATTTCTCCTGATGGTGGGGAATGTGTATCTTAAAGCAAGGGGGGTGAAGGGTGGGTGGATGGGTGAAGGGCTGGAGTGGGGGGTGGGGTCAACAGGTATGAAGCTAGTGAATAGTCTGAACACAGTGCCTGGAGGGAGAGGCACGGCAGATCAAGCTGGGATGGTAGAAGAGAATTTCACCTTAATAAATTTTGACTAGATAACGGGTTCTTTTATCAGAGTAGCATTTATTTTACTGGAGTTTTAAAAACATTTTCTTCTTTGAAAAGACAAATATAGCAGTAATATGTGAAACTTTACTCTTCTAAAAAACTCTAGCAATAGAGACTTGTGCCCATATTTTATGTTCACCAGTTGAATATTCTGAGAAAAAGCAATCAGAATTCAATCCGAAAGAATGAAATCTAGGTTTAAATCATGAGCGTTATCTACAACTGTATTTTTACTAGTGTGCTTTATTGAAAATGAGCTGCTAACTACTGTCAATAAGGCATAAACCTTAAATTAGTTAAGGCTGAGTGATAAATTTGTAAGGTTTCATTCATATGCTTGTGCCTCGTTACCAAAAAGGCCATTGGTAGTCATGTTTTAGGTGTCTTCTCTTGGGCCACAGAGTAAAGTGATACTAATTGAATGGTACGTACTTACCCAAGTAGTTTCTAAGATTTGCTACTTTGAGGCGCAATCAGAAGATATATGACCATTCAATAAATGTTTTCACAGATGAATATCTATATTTAAAGAAATATAAGGGATTATAAAATGATGGTATTTAAAAGCCAAGGACTTTAACATGGTTGAATAGTATCTGGCCTCTATTACCTCCCCAACCAACTTCATCTTCTCCTTTTTCTGCCTCTTCATTATACATCAGCCACGCTGGCTTCCTTTTTTGTTCCTTGAACATACTAGACTTGTTCTCTCACTTTTATTTCTTGGTGTTTCCACTGCCTAGAATATTCCTCTTCCAACTCTTTGTATTTCACTCAACATTACCTCCTCAGTGAGGTCTTTTTTTTTTTGGTTACTTTACTCTTTTGTTTTCTCATTTTTCTTAATACCCAAAGTTAACACATTTACTTGTTTCTACTTATTTCTTATCTTTTTTTTTTTTTCCCCACTTGAGTATAAGCTGTATGAAGGTAAGGGTACTGAATAATTCTTGTTCTTTAAGATTCAGACAATAGTGAAGTAGTTGGAACCCTCATGCAATGCTGGTAGACTATAAAATGATGTGCAGTCTGTTTGGAAAACAGGATGGCATTTCCCTCAAAATGTTAAACACAATGTTACCATATGACCCAGCATTTCCATTCATAGGTATCTACTCAAGAGAAATTAAAATCTGCTTGCACAAAAACTTGTACACATGTTTATAGCAACATTATTCGTAAGCAGAAAGTAGAAGTGGAAATGTCTGTCAACTGAGTAAATAAATGAGATGTATCTATGCGATCAAATATTATTTGGCAATAAAAGGGAATGAACTGATACCTAACATAATATGGACCAGTTCCGAGATCATTATGCTAAGCAGAAGAAGCCAGCTCAAAAGACCACATTTTATATGATTCCATTTATATGAACTGTCTATAATAGGCAAATCTATAAGAGAAAGAGGATAGATTGTGGTTGCCTAGGATTGGGAGGTGACGGGGCAGTGGTTATAGGAGCATGGCTTGGAGTGACTGCTAATGGACATAAAGGTCTTTTATAGAGTGATTGAAATGTCCTAAAATAATCTAATAGTGATAATGGTTGTACAACTCAGTAAATAACCTAAACATTGAATTCTACTCTTTGAATGGGTGAACTATGATATTTAGATTATAATAACAAAACTTAGAAGATTGAAGTAATAAAAAGCATATGTAATATTTTGTCTTTACATTTTATGTTTATCATTTGGATAGTAAGCATTTAAAAATGTAAGTGGAGTAATTTAACACTGCAGTGTTAGCTCCTGGATGGTCCAGGAATGTAATGAGTGTTCAGTAAATAGCTGATGAAGGAGGTTAACCTGTAGAGATAATTACGATACAATGTATAGCATGACAGATGCTCAGGGGGAACCATGCTGAGGGTTATATGGGTTTGAACACCTCTGCGATATCACATCCGGATTCATGTGAAGCGAATGGGGAAAGGCCTCCTATAGGAGGCAATATCTGAGATGGACTTTGAAGTCTGGTTAGGCATTTGCTGGTGGAGATGATGTAGTGGAACACAAGCATTAAGAAAGAAGCAGGCAGGAGCAGAGGCACATTAACAGTTACTAGCACATTTTGGCTGAACTGAGGGTACAAGTAGGATAGGAATTAGAAATAAGGCTGCAAAAATAGATTAGGGCCTGCAGCAGACAATGTCAGTGCTGTCAGATCTCTGGTGTCTTTATCATCCCTCCCCAATGGTACTTCTAGTATGCCTCCAGTGGTACTTCTCTACCTGCAGAGAGCTGTAAGTGCTTGGGGGTTTATTTAAACCCCTTGCCCCTAACAACTCTTCATTTAAGACTCTCCCATCAAGAGAATAACTTTGAAGCAGAGACTTTGACTTGTTCCCTTCTGTACCATTAATTAGCACTTGAAACAGCGTTTGACACTCAGAGAGCCTTCAAAAAGTATTTGAATGAAGGAATGAAATGGAGTTGGAAGGTCTATTCAAAGTGAAGTTTATTTTACAGATTCCCTTACCTCTTCCAGAGCACTTAGAAAATTTTGGAAGGTTCTGATTGTGGAGGTCTTTGAATTTGGGGATAAGGAATTTACTTAGCTGGGAGAAGGGATTTCTAGTAATGTGTTTTTGATGAAATTAACTTGGTAGTAGTGTGTAGGATGAACTGGGGGATGGAAGGATTGTGTCTATCGGGTTTACTCTCATCCTCCCATTCCTCTTCCTGCTCCCACTCTCCCTTTGGGTTAGGCCTTAAACAAGGTGGAGTGTTTCCGGAAGTAAAGAAATAATGTAATAGCTCTTCTAGTCTCTGTTCTCTCCTTAAATGGGCAGGGAAGGGAGGGGGTAGCAACAGAATACAAAGGATGAGATTTAAAAAAAAAAAAAAAATTAAAGTGGAAGAAAAAATGGAAAACATCAGGAAGTAAATACTCCTAAAAGAAATAGAGAGTTTACAAAGCATAGTGGTTTTTTTTGTTTTGTTTTTTTGGGGTTTTTTTGTTGTTTTTTTTTTAGAGAACAGGCATTTTTGCTTCTAGGCTTGGTCAGACAGTAAACTACTGCCCACCTGTATGTGTATGTGTGTGTGGCTTTTTGAATCCTAAAATTGTACATTGAATCCAGAGATAAATTT
>PITA01016883.1:13382-45210 GCA_004023965.1 Spilogale gracilis | reverse complement strand
ATATATCATATATTTTATCTATATATGAAGAGGCAGTACCGACGGCTAGGGACCTAATCAAAAGGGACATTAGTAATATGTCAGAACTAGAGTTCAGAATGATGACTATCATCAAGGTGCTAGCTGGGCTCGAAAAAAGCATGGAAGATATTAGAGAATTTCTTTCTGGAGAAATAAAATCCCTTTATGGAAAAATAAAAGAATGAAAATCTAACCAAGTTGAAATCAAAACAGCTATTAATAAGGTGCAATCAAAAATGGAGGCTCGTACTGCTAAGATAAATGAGGCAGAAGAGAGAATTAGTGATACAGAAGACCAAATGATGGAAAATAAAGAAGCTGAGAGAAAGAGACAAACAACTACTGGACCATGAGGAGAGAATTCGAGAGGTAAGCGATACCATAAGACAAAACAATATTGGAACAACTGGGATCCCAGAAGAAGAAGAAAGAGAGAGAGGGGCAGAAGGTATATTGAAACAAATTATGGCAAAGAATTTCCCTAACTGGGTGAATGGAACAAGCATCAAAATCCAGGAGGCACAGAGAACACCTCTCAAAATCAATAAAAATAGTTCCACACCCTGTCATCTAATAGTAAAACTTTCAAGTCTCGGTGACAAAGAGAAAATCCTGAAAGCAGCTCGGAAGAAGAGGTCTGTAATATACAATAGCAGAAAGATTAGAATGACAGCAGACCTATCCAGAGACCTGCCAGGCCAGAAAGGACTGGCATGACATATTCAGAGCACTTAACAAGAAAAATATGCACTCAGGAATATTATATCCAGCTAGGCAATCACTGCAAATAGAAGAGATAAAAATCTTCCAGAACAAACAAAAACTAAAAGAAAGTGCAAACACCAAACCAGCCCTACAGGACATATTGTAAAGGGTCCTCTAAGCATAGATAGAGCCTAAAAGTAACAGACCAGAAAGGAACAGAGACAATATACAGTAACAGTCACCTTACAGGTGTCCCTTATCAAAATCATAAGATACTAAATTCATCTTTCAATAGTTACTCGAAATATAAATGGGCTGAATGCCCCAATCAAAAGACAAAGCATATCACAATGGATAAAAAAAACAAGACCCGTCAATATGCTGTCTCCAAGAAACTCATTTTAGACCCACAGACACCTCCAGATTTAAAGTGAGGGGGTGGAAAACAATTTACCATGTGAATGGACATCAAAAGAAAGCTGGGATGGCAATCCTTATATCAGACAAAGTAGATTTTAAGCCAAAGACTATAATAAGAGATGAGGAAGGACACTATATCATACTTAAAGGGTCTGTCAAACCAGAGGATCTAACAATTTTAAATATCAATGTCCCTAACATGGGAGCAGCCAATTATATAAACCAATTAATAACTAAATCAAAGAAACACATCGACAATAATACAATAATAGTAGGGGGCTTTTTTGGGGGGCGGGAGTCTTACTTTTTTTCTAGTAGGGGACTTTAACATCCCCCTCACTGAAACAGACAAATCATCAAAGCAAAAGATCAACAAGAAAATAAAGGCTTTAAATGACACAATGGACCAAATGGACATCACAGATATATTCAGAACATTCCATCCCAAAGCAACAGAATACACATTCTTCTCTAATGCACATGGAACATTCTCCAGAATAGATCACATCCTGGGTCACAAGTCAGGTTTCAACTGGTACCAAAAGACTGGGATCATTCCCTGCATATTTTCAGACCACAGTGCTTTGAAACTAGTGCTTAAAACCACAAGAGGAAAGTTGGAAAGAACTCAAATACATGCAGGCTAAAGAGAATCCTACTAAAGAATGAACGGGTCAACCAGGAAATTAAAGAATTTTAAAAATTCTTGGAAACAAATGAAAATGAAAACACAACTGTTCAGAATCTTTGGGACACGGCAAAGGCAGTCTTGAGAGGAAAGTGTACAGCAATACAAGCCATTTTCAAGAAACAAGAAAAGTCTCAGGTACACAATCTAACCCTACACCTAAAGGAGCTGGAGAAAGAACAGCCAAGAAAGCCTAATCCCAGCAGGAAAAGTGAAATAATAAAGACCAGAGCAGAAATCAATGAAACAAAAACCAAAAGAACAGTAAAACAAATCAATGAAATTAGGAGCTGGTTCTTTGAAAGAATTAAGACTGATAAACCCCTGGCCAGACTTAGCAAAAAGAAAAGATAAAGATAAACCCAAATTAATAAAATCATGAATGAAAGATGAGAGATCACAACCAACACTAAAGAAATAAAAACAATTATAAGAACATATTATGAGAAACTATACACCAGCAAATTTGACAATCTATAAGAAATGGATGTATTCCTAGAGACATATAAACTACCAAAACTGAACCAGGAAGAAACAGAAAACCTGATCAGACCTATAACCAGTAAGGACATTGAAGCAGTCATCAAAAATCTCCCAACAAACAAGAGCCCAGGACCAGACAGCTTCCCAGAGGAATTCTACCAAACACTTAAAGAAGAATTAATACTTATTCTCCTGAAAGTGTTCCAAAAAATAGAAATGGAAGGAAAACTTCCAAGCTCATTTAATGGAGCCAGCATTACCTTGATCACAAAACCAAAATCCCCAACAAAAAGGAGAATTACAGACCAAAATCCTTGATGAAAATGGATGCAAAAATTCTCAACAAAATACTAGCCAATAGGATCCAACAGTACATTAAAAGAATTATTCACCATGACCAAATGGAATTTATTCCTGGGCTTCAAGGCTGGTTCGAATCTGCAAATCAATCAATGAGATACAATACATTAATAAAAGAAAGAAAAAGAACCATATGATCCTCTCAATAGATGTGGAAAAAGCATTTGACAAAGTACAGCATCTTTCTTGATTAAAAATCTTCATAGTGTAGGGATAGAGGGTACATACCTAAATATCATAAAAGGCATCTATGAAAAACCTACAGCAAATATCATTCTAAATGGGGGAAACTGAGAGCTTTTCCCCTAAGATCAGGAACATGGCAGGGCTGTCCACTATCACCACTGCTATTCAACGCAGTACTAGAAGTCCTAGCCTCAGCAATCAGACAACAAAAAGGAATAAAAGGCATCCAAATCAGCAAAGAAGACGTCAAACTCTCAGTCTTTGCAGATAATATGATACTTTATGTGGAAAGCCCAAAAGACTCCACTCTAAAACTGTTAGACCTCATACAGGAATTCAGTAAAGTGTCAGAATATAAAATACAATGCAGAGAAATCACTTGCATTTCTATACATCAACAGCAAGACAGAAGAAAGAGAAATTAAGGAGTATATCCCATTTAAAATTGTACCCAAAATCATAAGATACCTAGGAATAAACCTAACCAAGGAGGCAAAGAATCTGTACTCAGAAAACTATAAAGTACTCATGAAAGAAATTGAGGAAGACACAAAAAATGGAAAAACGTTCCATGCTCATGGGTTGGAAGAACAAATATTGTGAAAATGTCTATGCTACCTAAAGCAATATACACATTTAAATACCATCAAAAATACCATCAAATTTTTCAAAGATATGGAACAAATCATCCTAAAATTTATATGGAACTAGAAAAGACCCCGAATAGTCAGAGGAATGTTGAAAAAGAAAACCAAAGTTGGCAGCATCACAATTTCAGACATCAAGATCTATTACAAAGCTGTAATCATCAAGACAGTATGGTACTGGCAGAAAAACTGACACATAGATCAATGGAACAGAAGAGAGAGCCAGAAATGGACCCCAATGCTATGGTCAACTCATCTTTGACAAAGCAGGAAAGGATGTCCAATGCAAAAAAGACAGTCTGTTCAACAAATGGTGTTGGGAAAATTGGACAGCCACAGGCAGAAGAATGAAACTGGACCAGTTCCTTACACCACACACAAATATAGACTCAAAATGGATGAAAGACCTCAATGTGAGACAGGAATCCTTCAAAATCCTTGAGAAGAACACAGGCAGCAACTTCTTCCTTGAAACACCACCAAAGGCAAGGGAAGCAAGGAAAAAAACGAACTATTGGGGACTTCATCAATATAAAAAGCTTTTGCACAGCAAAGGAAACAGTCAACAAAACCAAAAGACAACTGACAGAATGGGAGAAGATATTTGCAAATGACATATCGGATAAAGGGTTAGTATCCAAAACAAAGAATTTCTCAAACTCAACACCAAAAGAACAAATAATCCAATCAAGAAATGGGCAGAAGACATGAACAGACATATCTCCAAAGAAGACATCCAAATGGCCAACAGACACATGAAAAAGTGCTCAACATCCTTCAGCATCAAGGAAATACAAATCAAAACCACAGTGAGATACCACCTCACAATGGTCAGAATGGCTGAAATTAACAAGTCAGAAAAGGACAGATGTTGGCGAGAATGCCGGGAAAGGGGAACCCTCCTACACTGCTGGTGGAAATGCAAGCTGGTGCAGCCACTCTGGAAAACAGTATGGAGGTATCTCAAAAAGTTGAAAAAGGAAAGGGAAGGGAAGGGAAGGGGAAGGAAAGGAAAGGAAAAAGGAAAAAGGAAAAAGGAAAAAGGAAAAAGGAAAAAGGAAAAAGGAAAAAGGAAAAAGGAAAGGGAAGGGAAGGGAAGGGAAGGGAAGGGAAGGGAAGGAAAGGAAAGGAAAGGAAAGGAAAGGAAAGGAAAAACAAAATAAAAGAAAGAAAGACAACAGAGCTACCCTACGACCCAGCAATCACACTATTGGGTATTTAACTTAAAGATACGAATATAGTGATCTGAAGGGGCACGTGCACCCAAATGTTTGTAGCAGCAATGTCCACAACAGTCAAACTATGGAAAGAGCCTAGATGTCCATCAACAGATGAATGGATAAAGATGATGTGGTGCATATATACAATGGAATTCTATGTAGCAATCAAAATAAATGAAATCCTGCCATTTGCAACAATGTGGATGGAACTGGAGGGGATTATGCTGAGCAAATAAGTCAATCAGAGAAAGACAATTACATGACTGCTCTGATATGAGGAATTTGAGAAGCAGGGTGTGGGGTCAGGGAGGTAGGGAGGGGAAAAAATGAAACAAGATGGGACTGGAGTGGGAGACAAACCATAAGACTCTTAATCTTAGAAAACAAACTGAGGGTTGCTGGGGGTTGGTGGAGGGATAGGGTGGTTGGGTTATGGCAAAAAAAATAGAAATTTATTTTTAAAAATTTAAAGAATAAAAAATGTTTAGATAAAGGGTAGGCCACTAAAAACATAATACTTTATGACTGATAATATTACATTTACCTCCTTTAGCACATGAATTGTTCCACATGGATATAAATCATAATGGAAATATCAGTTCTAGAATTTTTATTAGGGTGTGTGATTCAGAAATCTATAAAGGACTCAAATGAAGGTTTACCTGCTCCCCTGTGGCACCACATTAAAAGTAGGCTCAAATCCCTTTGTGAAAAATCTTTAAGATTCTTAGAGCCTTGGGAGAGTTTATCAGTACAAATAAGGAAATATGGCTCCAAAAGAATACAGAAGGGATGAAGATATGATACTTTTTTGGTAGTTATTTTATCCTTTCAACAGAACTCAGGCAGAGACATTATCACCCTGAAAAAAATAAAAAACAAAGAAACGAATGCTGTAACAGGTATCCATCAACTCCAAATATAGGATAACACATGCCTTGTTAATGGAGGAAATACTTTTTCTTGACATAGATTTAAACAATGTTTTTTGATTAAATGTATTCTGTGCTATGGGCTTTCCAATAGGTTAATCCACTGAAGATCCTTCAATTCCAAAACTCCCAGTGGTGGGATATTTAAGAGCAAAGTCAAGTTGAAGTCAAGTTGAAGCTTGTGAGACCAGAAAATGGAAAGAATTGTTGCCTACCCAGATGGTGTCGATGCCACTCCCCAATGCTGCAGGATATTCTAAAGGACAGAAAAAGGACAAGGGTACAGGGAGTGAGATCTGCTTTTATCTTGGAAAGCACAGGTATAAAATTCAGATTAAAGATCAAACACTGGACACAAAGGTCCATTCTCCTGTGAAGGCACAAAAATTAAGCACCTTTCTATGACTATTTAAGGAAAAATTTCAATTTAGTTAGAATTTTAGCCTTTCCCTTCTCTGTTTATCATTCCTTTCTGAAAGTACCTTAACCCTTTAGTGAAGATCCTTCAACAGTTTTACATGTTAATTTAGAGGAAGCTAAAAGTACTCAAAGCAAAGAGGAAAGAGAATGATATGCTACCCAGCATTTTCTCAAATTCAGTGGAAACAGTGTCTGCCTTTTTTGAATGAACTCAGATTCATGCCTCTAAGTAACTGTCAACAGACCTAAGAGGTACATTCTCATAGTGGCATAGGTACTCTCAAAACCAGAATGTTATAAGAAGTACAAATACTACTGAGCTTGAATTATCTTCATAGGTTAGAGAAGATGCCATCCTGTGGGAAGAGAGAAAGAGCCTGAAGAACTTCTGGCTTGCAGTAAGAAAGTGCTTGGCTGACTTGGAGAAGGTCACTTCACTTTGGGTCCACAAATGACCTGGTACTTTTTATTTATAAAGTGTTCATGATAACCCAAATAAACCCAAATAAAAGTATGTAGGAACTTCAGTAAAAGGTATCAAAAAGAAGGCGGGGGGGGAATCTAGGACTCAGCAGAAAGAAGTCTGAGGAGGGAGAACTCTTGCTCCTCAGAGTGTGGTCCTTGGACCAGTAGCATCAGCAGACTCACAGACACCACTCTAGACCTACTGATCAGAATCAGCATTGTAACAAGATCTCCGTATCTTTCATGTACATATTCCAAAAGTTTGAGAAGCATCAGTTTAGAAGGTAGCCCTTGGAGAGCAAGGAAGATCCACATGGGATCAGAATCACTAGTCATATTCTAGGTTGGGTTGAGGAGTAACCCAGAGGGTGAGATACCACAACGGATAGTCAATATCAGATCTGATTGGCAATGACACTGTGGCCACAGAAATCAAAGCAGAGGTAGAAAATGGGGGACGTGCTCCCTTCTCAGGGTCAAGTCCTCTACAGGTGCTGGCACCAGGCATGGAGAATGGGGTTAAAGAAAATGCTGTAGTCCCAAAGTATTTGAAAGGTAAACCAAAGCAGAAGCCTGGCTCTAGAGTTTCAGTCAACATCCAGAAGTAAGGAAGTGGCATGACTTGGCGATCACATAGAAAACAGAGCTCCTCATATGTTGGTATCTCAGTGTCCTAGGGGCAGAACTACAGCAACTTCACCAGCCATGGACTGATGTTCATGTCAGTGTGTAGGGGCCTTTAGATAGTGGAATTTAAGTTTTCATACTAATGTGTTTTTATTTTTCTCCACAGTCTGGTAGGGCTTTGGGATATTTTGGTGACACAAACTCTCAAGTCAGTTGGAGGTAAACTGCTTTTGTTGGGAACCCAGCTCTAAGAGGAGTGTTTTAACGAGGTTTTAAAGAACAAGAATATAGGGTTCCTGGTTGGCTCAGTCAGTTAATCATCTGCCTTCGGCTCAGGTCATGATCTCAAGGTTCTGGGACTGAGTTCCCCCTCTGGCTCGCTGCTCAGCGGGGAGTCTGCTGCTCCCTCTGCCTCTGCCCCTCTCCTTGCTCATGTACACATGCTTTCTCTCTTTCTCTCTCTCTCTCTCAAATAAAATCATAAAAAATATACAGATCAGAAATATAAACACTGTATTTAAGTCTGTAAATTCAAACCCACACGTTTTTCACAAAATGCATTTATATACCAAGATATTTCTCTCTCAAATAAGAGATCAACTGGTTTTCATCAAAATTGCAAAAGTCATGTCATCTCCCTGCATTCCTCAGTCCCAAATAACTGAAACCACTCCTCTAGTCTAGTTCATGGGATTACCACTTTGTCTAGGATACCATCTCTTGAGATAGATGAATTAGAAAACCTATAGGACACCCAAGACAGGATGATGTTTTTTCCATTTTGATTATGCCAAAACTAGGATATATTTGAAACAGAACTACAGAGAAAAGGGTATAGACTTAGCCCAATGCAACCTGTGTGGAAGCAGAGGCTGCTCTATTGTTCTCTCATACCTTAGAAGACTCTCTTTCTCAATCAAGTCATTTATGTAAGTGTATAATGGCAGATATGAATATGTGCACAGATGAGGCTGGTATGGTCCTTTGGCCTTGTGAGGTACATGTTCGCTTAGACCTAGCAAGGAGTGGTCTGTTACTTTTATTAGCATCTACATCTAAAAAAACCAAAATAATGATTTTCTCTCCCCACGATATCTGCAGGATATCTGACTCTGAAGGAGACTAAACATGTTAGATAACCAGATCATAATGCAGGTCCCTACTTTTAGTTTGTACCAAGGTGAAAAGAAGACTTTTTAAAGACATTTGAATGCAACTGGTCTTTCAAGAAGACTCTCCAACTACTCTCACCAACTACAAGGAGTTTTCTTTTTTTAACTTCATTTGCACTGGCACCTAAAATGGTGTGTGATTTATCACATGTGATTGTCAATCAAAGTGTCCAAGGGATATACTGCAGCATTCTCCTATGTCACACTGCTGTGCAGTCAGCCAAACAAGAAATCCTCATAGTCCTTGATTTAAGTGACAACACAGAGCAGTGGTCTTTTGTGGTGTATGTTAAAACTATCTTTAGTTTTTTTTGGTCTTGGATCTATGCTCTTAATGATAGAAAGTAATAAATATCTGCAAGTTTAAAAAAGGTAAATTAATAATGTGATTTGGGAATCTAATGGCAAAAACTCAGGACTTCTTTCAATGAAGAAGTCAGTGTTTTCTGGCAAGGATGACTTAGAAGCACCTTTTCTAGAGAGTTAGATTTTGGAGAGTTTTTTCGTTTTGTTTTTTGTTTTTTTGAGGGATTTGTTTTGTTTTGTTTTGTTTTTTATATCATGTGAGCTGCAGGCTAAAAAATAATTACATGATTTTAGAATTAAGAGTTGTTTCTTTTCTTCAGGGAACATTCTGGTGCTTTTCTTGGTTTTAAAAAAGTTCCAAACTCTGCAGCAGAGAATGACTGCCTTCGCAGAGAAAACAAATTTGATATGTCACACATACTACAGAATACTTTAGAGGTGCTGAAAGGTTCAAAAGGAATGGCAGAGGTGGGAAAGGGAAGAAGTTTGTCAAGTCCTAGAAGGAAAGATGGAAAATTCTCCAGGCATTTGAAAGAAAAGCAGCCAATTCTAAACATGTGAAATACATGGATTTAAATTGTAAAAGTGTACGCTATAAAGTGCTGACATTATGTGTCTTCAGAAGTCGCAGAGAGACTCTGAGAATCATGGAATGCTGGCTTGGCACCCAGTGGGTACCAAAAATGAATGAAGGTGAAAATTCACACAGGTCAGTAGATCGTTTGAGCTCTAAGAATCCCAAGATATACTCCTTGCAAGGCCAACTTAATAACTGCTCTCTTTCCTTTCTGATATTTTGATTTGAATAGAAGTGATGATTTTAAGTTTACCATCCAGACTGTCTTTAACCAATTGACTTATTTGTGAATGTTTACATTAGACAAATAATTATGGAGGTCTTAATGACAAAAGCATTAAATCTATCAAAGTGGCAATGTCCTCTCCTTTTTCCTGGCCATCACCTAGATTCAGAACCACATTTTAAAAAAGATTTATTTACTTATTTGAGAAGGAAGGGAGGGGCAGAGGGAAACGGAGAATCCTGAAGCAGAATCCCCGCTGACCCTGAGATCATGACCCATGCCAAAATCAGGAGTCAGCCACTCAACTGACTGAGTGACCCAGCTATCCCGAGAACCACATTTTTAAATCAGTCACATAAAAATTAGCACATTTAACCCTGAGACAAAGAAGTCAGGGAATGCATCTGATATACACATGAAATACACATATCATGAGCCATATTCTTTGCCTATGCAGTTTGGTTTTATTTTTTCTAAGACTCTCAGCTAAAAGAGACACTAAATGTTTCTGAGTAGTCAGACATGGTTTTGTTGGATTTTTGGTTTTGTTCTGTTTTCTACCTCACTGAGACAAGCTATCTGACCTGGGGGAATAAAGAAGGCATCCATTTGAAATCCCGCTTCACTCAGCTGTGTAATGCACGGGTTCCTCATGAATCCAAGTATTTAAAACACTTTCAGAATGTTGACTCAAACATTTTAGAGAGAAAAATTATTTATTCTTCCTCATAGGATACCGTGGAAAAGAAACTGCAACCACCATTGTGAATCCGTCACCATAAATAATAGACTTATCATCAGTCTGTTCACAGATTCAGCAACTAAAACTTTGCAAGCCTGCTATTTATCTTTGTCACAAACATGTTTCTCTAAAAAAGGTAAACATTTAATAATCAAGTACATCTTTCACTTCCAGTGGAGTACCAAATTTCATTGATGTGGATGACAGCCCATCTGGAAAATGTCTGATTCTTATATAGGTTTTCAATTACAGAAACAAAGATTCCCCTAGGCTATTTGGCCTAAGCCAGTAAAAACAGTTTGCAATGTGACTTACTAGGCTGTACATTAAATACATGGGGCTTAAATTACATGTAAGACCTTCAAACCCTCCACAGTAAGTCCTATTCACTAACCTTCTTCTTGCTACCAGGGAAGACCTACTCTGTTCTGCCTGATAAATGTATTCTGCATCTTTCCCTTAACTCCCTTCAGAAGTGATCTATTCCCATCCTCCCAGATTTTCTTCCCAGGACTGAGATTTCCCATTATTTTCTGTCCTGTGGGGTCTCCTCCTCTGTGCTATTGAAAATCTGGCTGTCCTCCATAAAACTCTACTCAGACATTCTTACCATCATAGCCATTTTTATAACTATGAATGAAAATATGTTTTGATTTTTTACTTCTTGACATTTCTGTTTAACTTTCTTTCTCCTCACCTAGCTTTGTAGTCTATTTAAAGCCCTAAGATTCTTTACATCTCTGATTCCAGCATTCTACACACAGTTGCTAACCAACAAATGATGTGTGCCATATTCAAAGAATGGAACTCTATAGAAGGGAGTCAGAGAACAATGTCACTCTTTCCCTGCGCTTCCCAGAGATAGGGGGCTAATTCTTCCTTATTCTTAAGATCAAATTGATGGCAGATCTCATGATTTCTCTGGTCAGTCTCAGGAAATGAAAACTCCTTAGAACATTTTCAGTAAGAGAGCATCTCATATGAATAAAATGACCTTATAGTAACAAAACTCCAAATTTCACTTAAAACATATTCCTTCTACAGCTTGTTCCTGCTTTGCAGTGTAACCCACAGCAGAAAAAGAGGTCTGTTTCTCCACATCCCCAGCTACACTTTGGCTCCTCTCCCACCCTACCCCTACCTAGGCTGACCCCTTTGGGCTGAAGTGAGAGGGAAAGTATAGGTAATGGGCAAGAAATGGCTTAGCCTACTGTTAACACTCAGACACGGTGATCCGCGAACTGACTACCTGAATTGAGCAATTTATTTCACTTCTCTGAGCTTTCTTCCTCATGCAGTGAGAACTGAGTTAATACATAAAAGGCATTCATAATTTCTGGGACAGGTAAATGCTCACTATGTGTCAGGCATTATTTCTATACAAACCAAGTCTCTCTCGTGAGGTACCTTTGTATTATTTTGGACAACTCCCTTTAGAAATACCAGAGAAGATTCTTTGATGTAGATAATGTCTCTCCACATCCAGGACCCCACTGTGAGTTTCTGTATCTCACAGTTCATTTCCAAACTCTGCCTAAAGCTCTCTTATGTAATGTCCCATTTTAAAACTGTGAGACTGCCTCCTTGTCCAGTGCAGTCCTCATCTGGCCCTCCTGAGCCACCTGCTTCTTCCACTGACACTGATCGTGCCATCTATTTTTGTTCCTAGTATCACCAGGCAGCTAACTGAACACAGAAGTTACAGTCCCTTATGTTCTGCCAGACTTCCCTGGGCATTATCAGGTTTGTATATGTTCTCCTTTTGCTGAGCTTTAGTTGAAGAGAAACAGCTTCTCCCTGTCATAACACACCGACAGTGTTTTCCAAAGACTTCTTCAGCCCCTCATCCTTTGGTATGTCCAACCCAAGGGTGGGTGCTGAGCTAAGGATTTCAGGACCTATTTATGGTCTTCTTATTTGTAAGGGCCTAAAATGGCCTGATTATTCATCCTGGGTAGAGAAGGCTCATCCCTTATTTTTCTGTCTTGGCCTATTAGAATGCACATTCCTTCACTTCAATAGCAGATTTGAGACTCCTTTCTACGGTTATTTACTGATTATCTCAGATTCACATCTTGTGAACCTTATCAAATCATTAAAACATATCTAGGCAATAGGGAAATCATAGGTGCTGAGAACATACAAAATTCAGCTTTGCTGGGGATTTTCAGTTCTATTTGTCTCAGGCCTAAATCCATTCTGTTCCCAAACACTCCTTACCACTCTCTACATGTCTGCATTCCCTAATTCCACTTTAAATCTACACCTTGCCCAGGAAGAATTCCTGCTGGATCTCCCACACCACAGAAGAGCAGTGAATCTTTTCCAGTACAAGGTTTCTTTCCCTGGCCTAGGCTCTTTTTGAAAGTGCCACTGTATTCCTAGCATCTAAACATAGCGCTTGGAATATAGCAGTACCCAGTAAACATCTGTTATTGAGTGAATCTGTGGCTCCCACAAAACAATCTTCTATTTATTTTTCCACTGAACCTTGCTTTGTATTTATGGGGAAGATGCTCTTTGTATGTTATATCATACATACAGGAAGATGCTCTTTGTATGTTATATCATACATACATATTTCCATAGGTATATCATACCTAGGCATTCAGGAAGCCCACAGGCCCAAAGCACTACATGTAGGTGGAGACACAGATTTTAGAGAGAAGTAATGTATTCATTCCAGAGGTGGCCTCAAAAATGCTTCACAAAGGGGCCCCTGGGTGACTCAGTCAGTTGAGTGTCAGACTCTTGGTTTCAGCTCAGGTCATGATCTCATGGGTCCGGGGATCCAGCTGTGTTGGGCTCTGTGCTCAGCAGGGAGTCTGCCTGGGGATTCTCTCCCTCTGCCCCTCTCCCAACTCACTCTCTCTCTCAAATAAATATAATTTTAAAAAAAATGCTTCACATGATCTTCCACTTTCTATCTTTGCCTCTGTCCATGCTGTTGAAAGTAAAAGACTGAGGTATGGTGAGAGTCCCACAATTCACTTTTTGAATGGGAGCTACCTAAGAAAGTCACTCAACCACAGGAAATTCAGTGTGAAATCTAGAACTGCAGGGTCCTAAGACACTGAGATTCTCAAATTCTTAGAGCAGCTAGCACTAATTTTAATGATTAACACTTCATTCAATGGCTGGGATCCAGTAGAGTGAAAAAAACCCTTTTAGGTTAGGAAAACTGTGCTTGTAAATAAACAAACAAATAGATAAAACAATTAAAAAAAAACCCACCAGAAACTCTATTTTGTAGCCAAGGAACATGGATGCAATAAACTTTAAGCTTTCAAATCAAGTGAGGTAATATATGTAAAAATATTTTAACTGAAAGGGTGAGTCACTCCATTATGATTTTGCCATTCCCTGAACCACTGAAAGAGTCACTGTAGACTTAAAGAGGCAACTTAAGAGTCTTTTGAAACCAATTAATTATTAACAACCAATTCAAGTTTTTTAGAACACATAGAAATAGTCAAATCAAATATGAGAAAATAGGCCATCTGCATATATTTTATTTATCTAATGTATAAAAGAATGAATGAGCTAATGAGGATATCATTGATGAAGTCTGAATTACAGTGATAATGACAACTCCATTCAATTTTCCATATACCCTTCTAATTATACATATATTTATATATATGTATAAAAATATAAATTTATATTTTAGTAACTAAGAAAAGAGGACTCGGAAATGTTCTTTTTGCTTGATTTAGAAGGGAAAGAGGTAGATGCAGAATTACTATGATTTTTCACCTCTGTGGGTAAAATTGCTTTAGGATGACTAAAAAGTGCTCTCAACTGAGAGCACTTTCTCAGCTCCAGGAGGAAGGAGGGATGCACTGCAAGCATTCCGTGGGTAGAAGCCACAAATGTTCTAAACCTCCTACAATGCACAGCACAGCCCCTTCACGAAGAATTACCTGGCCCAAATGTCAACTGCGCCAAAGTTAAGAAACCCCAGGTGACTTAGAGAGACTATATTTCCTTGCAAACATTCCAAAAGGTTCAATGTATCTGTATGCCTGAAATGTCTGTCTTTAACATGATCTTGGAAGAATAGCCATGTAAACAAAGGAAAAATGATAAACGAATCCATTATTAAATTATCATGTAAAATGGATCTTAATTCTCTGTGAGGCCTACAAACCTTAGTAAGGCAAACTGGTGAATGATTATTGAATAATTAAATTACTGCTGCCATCCTGAGTTAACCAACCACTTCATGCATGCACGAGTAAGCTCAAATATGCTCTACATTATAGCGGGCACTGTGGGGTGTGTGCCTTGCCTGGAGAGGACACTAACCTTCCCTCTGAAAATGTACAGTGAATAAGGGAGAGAAAACTGGTTTTTGGCTTTTTTTTTAGTCTCGGTATCCACAGTACCATCGTGGCGGCTGACTATCATACTAATGCCTCAACGATGCTGATTAGACAGATGAATTCATCAATTCTAAGTCCTCTCCCACACATTCTTTTCTATTCATTTGGCAAATCTTTCTTAGTACCTTGATTTCACAACCCACAAATAGATCATACCTTCAGTTTGAACATTGACTTGTATATCTGTTTGGGGGGGATACATATTTTAAGACATTTTAAAAATAGCACCAGGAAGACAGTAATTTAAGGTACTATGACAGACAGTGACAGCAGGGGATCATTTCTTATATATAATTATCATCAAGAGCCTCTGAGGAGGAAACCAAGCCCTGGATGATACGAACAGCCAGCATTTATGTGATGTGGCTGACGCACCGTTCAGGCCGAGTTACACTTTACTATCCCTATAAGTCTCATGACAACCTTGTAAGGGAAGTGCTGTTATCAGTCCCACTCACATTTGTGGAAAGAGACACAGTGAAGTTCTGAATTTGTGTCCTACATCACAGATACGCTGATGGGTAAAACTGGGATTTGGCGGCAGTCTGTCTCCAGAGAGTTCATGTTCTTAATTATTATCCAAAACTGCCTCTGATAGTAAAAGCATAAAGCCGGGCCGCCAGGGTGGCTCAGCTGGTTAAGCAACTGCTTTCAGCTCACATCATGATCCTGGAAACCCAGGATCGAGCCCCACATCGGGCTTCCTGCTCAGCAGGAAGCCTACTTCTCCCTTTCTCAGTCCCTCTGCTTGTGTTCCCTCTCTAGCTTTGTTTCTCTCTATCAAATAAATAAATAAAATCTTTAAAAAAAAAAAAAGCATAAAGCCATTGGGAAAAATTTTCTTTGAAGTGCCTGAGACAAAAATCAACATGCCCTTACTATGCAAACAGACATGGCTCCCTTTGAAGGTTTTCACTCTTCCATTCCTAAATAACCTTCCGGTTGGTCTTACTGTGACAAACATGTAACAGGCAATCCATCACTTTCTCTGCCTTTATTCTCTATGATTTCCTTTGCTCTGGAACCAACCTAAATGATCTTTTCGTTTTCTAGGTTGGGCCTAGGCAAAGGTTTTCTATAGTCAAACTCCAGGTCTCTACTATGTCTTAGCCTAGATAAGCTATTGACTCTTACAGTGAAATACAATCCTCTTTTTCTCCAAGGCCTTCCCAAGAACTCGCCGTCCCCAAGAAACAGTAACAGCAGCAAAGAGCTAGGGACAGTGTACTCCAGAAAGCAAAGCTTCTAGCTGGTCTGCCGGACTCCAAAGCCCCATGACAAAGAACTGATATGGACAGATGGCCCTATTTGTCTTTAGCCTAAGCCACGTGTGCCAAAATGCCTGAGTCACTAACATTACCTAAAAGGGCCTAAACCATCTTTCTGTAACACAGGTTGCGGACTCAATAGAGGTGGCTCGCTTTCACTGATGTGGCAGGAGTTGCTGCACTCATTAAAGAGCAGAGAACAAAAGATGAGAGGCGAAGGGCAAGATAGGAAGGGAATGAGGGATTTGGGTTTGATTCTCTAATGACCACGCCAAAGGGGCTGGACGATGAACAGCCAGGTTACTCAGCACAGCAAAGGCCGCTAGCTGGCGGTGACTTTAACAGTTCAGGGTGTTCCATAATGACTTCTATGGCTCGGGAACTACAAAAGAACATACATCCTATTTTCAAGGTATTTTCCCTGGAATATTTCATCATTCAAGATTCAGTTTCAGAAAAAGAGAAATATCTAAGAATTTGACTTAATAAAGAATTAAGTGTTCTTGGGCTCCACGTTTGACTCCCAGAACACCCCGGAATTGGCCCAACAGGGAAACAGCTATCTCTGATTGCCAGGGACTGCAGAGTTTTGAAGTCATTGTGCCAGCTGCTGGTTCCAGCATCATATAACCCAGGTCACAACCTTGATGTCCAGAAGTGGCTGGCAGAACCGCTGACTCTGATGCCATGCCACTCGTGTTAGAGCCATGTCAGCAAAATGGATCCCTGCACACCACTGCCCCCCTCTCCAGTTAATTCAGTTCTGAAGTCACAGCTCCATGTGTGCGTCTGACTGGTGGAACCTAAATCACACCGAGAGTCTGAGTCAATGACATCTAAGAAAGGATGTTTTTAGCTCTCCAACATGTGTACAATGGAAAGGAATACTGGAAAGGATTGGACCAGAGATTGAACGATGCAGGCTACCGTATCTGCAACAGATATGTTCATTTGCTATTCAAGAAGGACAGTGTTGTTTATTTACTTATTTTTTTAAATAGGCTCCAGGCCCAATGTGGGGCTTGAACCCACGACCCCAAGCTTAAGAATCCCACCAGAACTGAGCCAATGGAGCCAGCCACGTGCCCCCAAAAGGACATTGTTCTTGTTGTTGTTGTTGTTGTTGTTGTTGTTGTTTAAAAAAAAAAGCTTGGTTAGTAGATGTAATAACCACTTGCCTTAACAAATTTATCTAAGAAATAATGTCCACCCATATCAGTTACAGGTATCTTCCATGAAATACCTGTGTTCCTCAAAACAGTTGTGTCTAAATACAGTTTTGTAGGCTGAATACTACATTCTCATTGATTTATAGCCTTTTTTATGATAACATTTTTAATTGATATTCAAGTTTTAGTGGCCCTTGATTATTTACATTTAATTTTCTCTAGTCATCATCTTCAAGCAATGAAGGATTCATTAGAAAATAATTTAAGGGACTAGTCTGGGGGTAAGAGGGTAATATATAGACAATTGTAAAGTAGCATACCACATACATTCTTTTAAATGTTTGCACTTTTTTTAAGGAATTTAAGATACTCTGGAATTTTTTCCACATCAACGAATAAGAATGTTCCACATTCTTTTTTAAAGTTGCCTAACACTCCAAGCTATGGACAGTATATCTGTCATATAAAAATTCAGATATTCTTTGTGAACTAATATAAAAATTATCTTCCTTTTAATTGGTGAGTTTAGTTCAATCATTTAATGATAGAACTGAAATGTTTAGTCTCTACCTCATATTTTGTATTTTTGTATTATATTTAATGTTTCTGATCATATGTCTCTAAGTCTTGGGCTGTCTTATGCATTTCCTTTGCTCTCTTATGCATTTACTCTTGTATTTAGAAAATTTTATGGTTCTGGGGCACCTGGGTAGCTCAGTCATTAAGGGTCTACCATTGGCTCAGGTCATGATCCCGGAGTCCCGGGATCTAGCCCCACACTCTGCTCAGTGGGAAGCCTGCTTCTCCCTCTCCCACTCCCCCTGCTTGTGTTCTCTCTCTCGCTGTGTTTCTCTCTATCAAATAAATAAAATCTTAAAAAGAAAAGAAAAGAAAAGAAAAGAAAATCTTATGGTTCTAATGGTGACCGTTATACCAATATCATTGGTATACTTTCCCTTATTTAACATTCTACTATAGCTTCAATTCCTCTATTACATATGTGGTGATTAATGAATTTATTCTATTTTCCTTTTTCTTACTTATCCTTATATTTTTGTTTTAGTTGTCTTATTTCTATTTTATGAGAACATATAGCATTCACACAGTGCCTTCCAACCCCCCACCATCTTTGTTTTGGTCTTAGATTTATAATTAAGTATACTGAATACTCAACATCATTCTTTTTCCTTTAAGATTTTATTTATTTATTTGACAGAGAGAGATATACAGTAAGAGAGGGAACACAAACAGGAGGAGTGGGAAAGGGAGAAGCAGGTTTCTTGCAGAGCAGGGAACCCAATCTGGGGATAGATCCCAGGACCCTGGGATCATGACCTGAGCTAAACGCAGACACTTAATGACTGAGCCACCCAGGTACCCCTCAACATCATTGCTTTTGCTGAGTTATTCCCCAATCATCTCTTGGTTTAATGAAGTTTATCCTCCATTAGTTTCACAGGAAGTTTTGTAAGATCAGTGTTTCTTGAGTTCTTCATGCTTAGAATTATTTTCCTATAGCCTTGATACTTGAAAAATTTCAATAAATATCCAGTCCTTAGGTTATATTTTCTTTCCTTGGGTTTTATAACAATGCCATTCCACCGTTCCACTGTGCTATATTACTGTCAAAATTCTAAAGCCAGCCTGATGTCCTGTTTTATAAATGACTTGATCTTTTGGCCTACCTCAAGAATTTTCCTTAAGTCAAATAATTTAACTAGGATATTTCTCAATTTTCTAGGTACACAGTAGGCCCTTCCAATATGTACATGTTAAGTATATATTTCCATAATTTTTATTACTTTATAGTTTTAAATACTAGTTCTCTTCTATTATTTTCTTTTCATTTTTTTAGGGACTACAATCACAGGTCTACCTTCTACATCTAATCCTTTCTCAGCCTTTTACCTTATTTATTTGGTCTTCCTATGTGGCTATTTCCATGCCTCTCCTTCATGTTTTCAGTCTATCTATCTAGTCTCTCTTAAGCTGTAATTTCATCTTCACTTCTGAAAATGATTTTTTAAATTTTTTCCAGTTTTTCCCCAAGTTTATTTCATTAGCATTTGTCTCACATCTTCTTTTCTTTTTTGTTATTGCTCATTTCCATTCTAAGTTTGTTTTTCAATTTCTGATTCAAAGTTTTCTTTGATGTGTGCAAATACTTGTTTAATGATATTTAATGAATGTTGTGATGCATTTCAGTTGTCCTCTGCCTCATGGTTGTATTTCTAGTGGTGTGGGAGGTGAGAAATGTTTTTATCATGTGAAAAACTTTGATTTTCACTTCTAATGTCCCTATTAAAAAGTAGCTTTGCATGGGCATTATCTGTCATTTTGAGTCCAGTTTTAAATGTTTGAGATGTTTCTGAGCCATAAATAATAGATGCTTCTCCGTGGGAAGAGATTCTCATGGAGGTGAACATTTTGGGTAGATTAACTGTGTCCTAGTTCAAGATCACCCTCTTCTATTCATATAGAAAAGCGGAGTTTCTTTAATAGAGGTACATTTTGGGGATGGTTGATATTTCCTGTGACTCAGTAATACTCTTTAATTTTAAGGCACTTATACCTTGCTTGCTCCTTTATTTCACCAATCAGCCTTCAAAAGAAAACTTCCTTCCTTTCTAAATTGCCTCCTGGTTCCCCAGAATTGGAGCCTCCTCAAGTCTGTGGACTCTGGCTGCATAAACTTTCAAGTCTCTTCCTTTTGATTCCCAGTAGCCAGTACTCCCTTACACCAGGGCTCACACTGATTCTAAGTACATTCATTCTCAGAGTGGGAACCTTTGTTGAGGGGCGTGATATAATCTACATCCTACTCCTGTTGGTACCTGTTTCCCTCTACTGTTTCTGTACAGTCTTCACCTGATTGTGCCCTGGATTGAGGTCCAGGGGTGACTCTGATCTGTTTTCCCATTTACAAGTTCAAGTAAGTTTGTAGTATCCTCTATTTCCTAGCTAGGAGATCTGAAGGTGTGAACTATGGATACATTTTTATCTCTTTCTTAATCTTAATATTTTTAGAGTATACAGGGAGAAAAACAAATTTAGGCATAATTCTATTCCTAAATTAGACCATAATTCTGTAAGAATCTGGAATCCTGTAAAAATCTGGCATTTTTAAAGCCATTTAAATGGTATCATTCTCAAACTATATATTCCTAATATACAGAAAGTCAATGCATCATGGTACATTAATTGGTATTGGGGAAACTTGCTAATCTCTTTCTTGGTAATTATAATAATTTATGTATCAATTTTGGGGGGCTTTAAATGTACATAATCATGTCATCTGTGAATAATGGCAATTTTACATCTTCTTTTTCAATCCTTGTATCTTTTCTATCTTCTCTTCAATGTCTAATTGTCTTCAATAAACTGTTGCCTAAAGTCTTTTTTTTTTTTTAAGATTTTATTTATTTGGGGTGCCTGGGTGGCTCAGTTGGTTAAGCGACTGCCTTCAGCTCAGGTCATGATCCCGGAGACCCTGAATCGAGTCCCACATCGGGCTCCCCGCTCAGCGGGAAGCCTGCTTCTCCCTCTCTCACTCCCCCTGCTTGTGCTCCCTCTCTGGCTGTGTTTCTCTCTGTCAAATAAATAAATAAAATCTTTAAAAAAAAGATTTTATTTATTTGTCAAAAAATAAATAAAATCTTTTAGAAAAAGATTTTATTTGTCAAATAAATAAATTTGTCAAAAATAAATAAAATCTTTAAAAAAAGATTTATTTATTTGTCAAAAAATAAATAAAATATTTTTAAAAAAGATTTTATTTGTCAAATAAATAAATAAAATCTTAAAAAAAAAAAAGATTTTATTTATTTGACAGAGAGAAACACAGCCAGAGAGGGAACACAAGCAGGGGGAGTGAGAGAGGGAGAAGTAGGCTTCCCGTTGGGCAGGGAGCCAGATGTGGGACTCGATCCAGGGTCTCCGGGATCATGACCTGAGCCGAAGGCAGTTGCTTAACCAACTGAGCCACCCAGGCACCCCATCTAATGTCTTCAATAAACTGCTGAAAAGAAGTTTTGAAAAGTGATATCTTTTCTAATTCCTAGTAACAAAGAGAAAACTCAATGTGTCACTGTTAAGTAGAATGTTTCTCCTTCATGTTTTTATCTAGTGCATTTTTAGTGCCAACAGAATGGTGTGTAATTCCTAGTGAAACATATCCTATATTCCCAGAGTTAATCATTAAAGACCTTTGCTAAGAATGAAAGATTCCAAGTATCACCAGCTGTTGGGGCTATCCACCTCCTGCAGGGCTCACTGAGCAGAACTGTAATTCTTGAAATTGAGCATATCAAGTCATGAGGTAGAAATATAAATAACTTTTATTTGTAGCAATAACTGTAACCAACATGCTATATTAAGTTCCCCTTTCCTCTGGACAGTAAATTTCATTATGACATATTCACCTAACTCCTTTTTTCAAAAATTTTAATATTACTGTTAAAGTGTTTCCACTTTCCTTTTTAAGACTCCATTCTGCTCATTTAAAATATTTTAAAACCTCACAATTAGAGAAAATTCTTTAAACATGTAACAGGTGAGAATGTACACCAGCACTATCTCTAGTCTCTGGTCCCTTACCCTTTCACTTGGGTTATCCTTGATACTATTATAGGAAGGAGGAAAAAGGAAAATAGACATTTTGCTATGCATTGCCTATGGTGAACTAAGCCCTCTTGTGTTCTGTTTTTTTATTGTCTTATGTTAGTCACCATACATCATCAGTTTTTGACATAGTGTTCCAAGATTGTTTTTGTATAACTCCCAGTGCTCCATGCAATATGTGCTCTCCTTCATACCCACAACCAGGTTCCCCTCCCCCTGCCCCCTCCCCTCTAAAATCCTGTTTGTTTCTCAGAGTCCATAGTCTCTTTGTTTGTCTCCCCCTCTGATTTCCTCCCCTTCACTTTTCCTTTCCTTCTTTTAATGTCTTCCATTTTATTCCTTATGTTCCACAAGTAAGTGAAACCATATAATTGACTTTCTCTGCTTGATTTATTTCACTCAGCATCTCCTCCAGTCCCATCCATGTTGATGCAAAAGTTGGGTCTTCATTCCTTCTGATGGCTGAGTAGTATTCCATTGTATATATGGACCACATCTTCTTTATCCATTCGTCTGTTGAAGAGCATCTGAGCTCTTTCCACAGTTTAAGCCTTCTCTTGTTTTAAGCATCCACAAGCACTTGCATCAAGTAGCACTATTCTGCACATAAGCATTTTCTCTGTATTACAGAAATCCCCAGCAGACTTGCAACCCAATCTCATACACCCATATAGCACTCAACTCTGGAGCCCAATGGCATAGTAAATTCATTCCCCCTAATCCTGAGGACTAGGAACTTAAGGAGCAGTACCACCATGTCAACCCTCCTCAGAGCCCTTTGCCTGATTCAGCATCACCAGTCAGCAAGCTTAACTGCTTGGACACTAAAGATCTCACAGCACACTAGATGTCACTTCTGTTCTTGCAGATGTGCCCAAACTCTGTGCTTCTCTTGGCTTTTTGCCTTTCCATGGGAGAAAGCAACTAGCTGAGTGACCTTCTCATCTTCCACAGGATGGAGAAGGAAGGTATAGCTTCTTTTCATGAAGAATGCACTCTCCACAAAGGGCATAAGCAGCTCACTTACAACCTTTCTCTTACATGAACTAAGAGGGGCAGAACCAGGTTGAGAGGACCTACCTCTAATGCCACTTCTGAGCCATCCCGGTAGGGACATGGACAGCCCAACAGCTGTTGAGTTCTCTAAACTTAGAATGTGGAGTAGTCATTTATTCTCAGCTGTGGGATTTAGTTCTCAATTTCTGAAAATCGGATATGTTCCTATTTGGCGTCATGTAACTTCATCATCATAAGGCAATTTATTATCCTTAACCTATGGGCTTTGTCTCTCTCCCAGGCTTATTTCAAACTATCAACACATGAAAATGATAGATACTCCTAAACCTTTTTTTTTTTTTGCATATCCACTGACCAAGTGTTCAGAATTTGTACTGCAGAGAAACAATGCATCAGACACCATATAATGTCAGAAAACAACAAAAACAAAAACTAGAGTTGTCACCATGAGGAACATTTATAAATAATGGCATCATGCCTGGTTCTTTACACAAGAGATGAAGAAGCTAGCTGAAGCAATCAGTTAGCTATTTCAGGGCCAGCATATACATTTTGGAAAAAAAGTGAGAGCTTCTGGGCCATCCAGTTAAAGCCATCTATAATATTCACATTTGTTTTATGGTGACTTCATTCTAACTTAGGAACATCATGAGAGGATATATCCCCTGAGGACAGGAACTACTCTCTTTTTCTTCCTCCTCCTTTCCATCTTCTCTCCCTTCCTTCCTTTGTCCCTCATTCATTCATTCCTTCCTTCCTTCCTTCCTTCCTTCCTTTTTTTCCTTTCTTTTTTGATATTTTATTTATTTGACAAGGAGAGACACAGTGAGAGAGGGAACACAAGCAGTGGGAGTGGGAGAGGGAGAAGCAGGCTTCCCACCAAACAAGGAGCTCGATGCAGGGCTCGATCCCAGGACACCTGAATCATGACTGGAGCCAAAGGCAGACACCTAACAACTGAGCCACCCAGGCATCCCTCACTCTTTATTTCTTTATAATACCATTTCTCCCTTTCTTCTTTTCTCTCTTTACACCATCCTCAGCATATAGCATAGGCCTAGCCCATCCTAAGTACTCAGTAACTGTGAAATTAAAGAAAAATAAAATGCACTATTTTATCATAAATAAATAGGATACAATTAGCCCCTTCAATGTTGAACTGTCCTCAACCTCTTAGTAACTGTCTGGGCAGCTGCACCAAAACCTACAGCAGCTACGTTCTAAGGCCATGCTGTCTTTGTGCACAGTTAACCTGGCTTGCTGACTCACTGATGGACGGATTGATTGATTCTGTCAGAATGCTCCCTTATCAGATCTACAGGCAAACTAGACAGGAAATAAATCTGCCGCACAAAGTAATCAGACTCCCCCTTCCCTTCTTTTAATCTTTCCTCTCTCATAGCCAAAGAATTGGACACCTAAAGTCCATTCACCCCTACAGTCCTCTAATCCTGCCACTTTCCCAGATGCAATTCCATTTTAACATCATATAATCCATATTACACCTCTGTCCGGGGTTTATCGTAATCCCCTCTCCCCACTCTCCACACACACATCAGGCTGCTGTTGAATCTACAGCACTCTGTCTACTGAGTTACTCTGTGGTTTTAGGACATGTGGATTTTGAAGGAAGTAGTATTAAAGGGACAATTTGGTGAAGAAGTAGAAAACCCACTGTGAAAATAAGATTAATCAAATTTTTAAAGTTCTACAAATGACAAGAAGCTGAGATCCAATTCTGTACAAATTAGGAAAGTAAGAACCAGACAACAAACTTACTCAATGACATGGGAAAAGCAAAAGAAGAGAAGGGACTGATGGGACTGAATGTAAGAGACAAAAAGAAATGTTGAGAAGAAAATAACAGGTGATTACAAACAGAAGCTTCTTGGCCAACTGGGGTGTGGAATTAGATTGGATGAGAAACTACTGAATACAAACGAGAGAAACTGTAGGGGGAAAAGGCCTGGGAATGGAGAGACAACATCTTGGTATCCTAGGTGAGTCATGAAATGGTCACTTCTGCCTGATCTTGCTGAGTTTTGTGATCTCAGCCTCTCTGACAGTCTGAGACCCCAGAATCAATTCCTCTCTTCCACTTGGAGACCTTCAATTGCCATCTCTCCTGGTCTGACATTTCTTGCAGCCTCAGAAAACAACTTGTGAGGGCAGGCTGATATGATAGCTGCATTCTGTGGTCACAAAACTGACTGATCCCATGAGTGATTATGAAATATGTATATTTTACTGAGTACATCCTGAACCATCAATGGACCTCACTAAGATAATCAAAACAAAAAAAATGAGTAAAAGTAAAAATCAAGTTTTATGTACACAAAAGCATAATTTTTTAGAGAAATGAAAACTGGTGCTTTAGAAAAGCTGAAAAGAATCTGTACTTTGCTACTGACATTTTGTGTGCTAAGCCTTATTATTTTTTCATGGAAATGAATGGTATAATTACGAACAACCATCACTTACCATTATAACACACAGCTATAAAAAAAAAATAGCTTCCATTGATGGTTATTTTCCATTTTGTTTCCTCAGTCCTAACATTTTGGAAAAAGAAAGAAAGAAATGTCTAAAATGTCTAAACTCCATAAAAGTTTTAAAGTTATAAAATCATTGAGTCGAGTTATTTATAGTAAAATTAATTCCATCACACCAAAGGTGCAAACCCAAATTCTGGCACATAAGCAGATGTGTGTGGCTATGCTCCAAATAAGTGAGGAAAAACTAATTTCCATTCCAAAATGGACAAGCTACTTGTAACTCTCTCCTCTCTTTATTTCAACATCCTGACTGAAGCTAAGGTTTGTATTTCAACTCCGGTTTATTCTCCCATTTTTCTTATGTACTCCAAATAAGGAATGACTTGTAAAAATACCTAATTCTGAAATTTGATGAAGTTGATTTGAGGATGTTTATTCAAATAGTTTTTTAATAACAGAATTCTTGTACTTGTTTTTTAGGATATAATGAGAAAATAGAAATCATTTACTGAGCACCTGTTCACAAATCAGCATTTTGCACAATTTTTATCTTCAGAGAGATTTAATCTAGTTGGAAATATTAGACAAGTACATGTGATAAACCAGTTATATTGTTAAACAATGAACTGTATGGTAGAGATTATACATTTTACATGTTCACAAAGAAGTGAATTAAGGTTTGCTCTAATGTTGAAAACATTCATGTATATATCGAACTTGAATTGAACCTCAAAAGTTGGAAAGCCCTTAAAGAAGACATTCCCATGCCAATATGGTCTAAGGCAGGGCTTATTAGCATGCCAGTCAAAAAAATTTCAGAAATCTCAACTGCTTATAAAGCTCCGATTCCAAAGGAGTTATCTTCATTTCCTCTGCAAATTTTGTCCTTAAATTTTCTGTACACTATGTGGTACAGTCATTGAAAGAAATCTGCCTAGTGTGTCCCAATCCTGAAAAACAAAGCCCCTATAACTTCAGCTAAGTGGAAAACTGAAGCGATTCCTAGGATAGTTCACAGTTGGGACTATGAGGTAGTAAGCCATTCCAGCCAAGTCTGGACAGTGATGGGAATGAAGTAGACAGGAATCTTCACTCTCTCCAAAGGAGATAATCAAGTTATTAAAACATAACAAATTGCTTTTAGTGGGCATTAGGGCCTTATTATCTTTTAATTCCATGCAGAGGTTATTTTTTTATTGTGTACTTAATTCTATTGTAAGTGCCTATACCAGAGTTCCCAATCAAATCTTTATTCTCACATGCACAGAGAGAAAAGAAAAAAACCTAAAGTGTCTTAGTTACTAATCAATGTTAGGGTGGTCTAACCAAGAAAACACCCTCAGGAGACCTCTTCAAAACAAGTCTAAACAATTCGAAAAATTCCAAATCAAAGCAATTCTTTGCAAGCCTCAGATAAATTTGAAATACCCAAAAGGATGAAGGTGGAGTGAGAGAAAGAGACATAAATAAGGAAAGTGTGGAATAAAGGCTTTAAGGAGAGATCTTCCTTCCTGACTGAAACATTCTCCAACCTTTTGTAAAAATGCGTATCATCTACCTAGATGTTCTGTCTTAGAAGATGTAGGCTGTCCCTCTCACCTGTGTCCTGACCTCATCCCACCCACCTCTTTAGGGCAGCATTCCATGAAATTCCTCCTCTCCTTCCCCTCTACTGGCCCTTTCCAGTCAACACATAAATGGAGGCAAACAATGCCAAGTTTTCATTTGTTTTAATAAACTTTTTAGTAAAATATATACATAGAGAAAAGTGCACAAATCATAAAAGAGAAATTTTCAGAGTCAACGCACCTGGGGAAATGCCATCCAGATCAACAAGTAGAATGTTACCTGTACACTAGAAGCCTCCAAAATATCCCCACCAGGTATTCCCTCTGCCAAAGGTAACCACTATCCTGACCTCTAACACTGCTGGTTCATTCTGCCTATTTTAAAATTTTCCCTAAATTGAATTATCCATATATTCTCCATTGTATCTGGCTTCTTGGATTGGTATTATGTTTGTGAAATGTATCCATGTTGTCGCATGCATGTAGTTTTGCCCATTCATTCTCATTACTATATAGTATCCCACTGCATAAATAAACTACAATTTATTGCATGGTTGATAGAGATTCCAGTGTGGATCTGTTTTTAAATGGGGACTGTAAAATAGGACTACCATGAACATTCTTAGAGTAACATACATACACATTTCTGGTGGGTATCTATCTGGCAATTCTGTATCATAGAATATGCATATATGCAGCATTAGCAGATACTGTCAAATAGTTTTCCAAAGGAGATGGATCTATTTACTCTCCAAGAGCAGGATGTAAGAGTTCCAGGTGTTCTACATCCTCTTCAAACCTTGGTATTTTCAATTTTGTGGGGGTGGCGGTAATCACTCTGGCATAGGTGAA
This sequence comes from Spilogale gracilis, assembly GCA_004023965.1. NCBI lineage: Eukaryota > Metazoa > Chordata > Mammalia > Carnivora > Mephitidae > Spilogale > Spilogale gracilis. The sequence goes on along the minus strand of PITA01016883.1, from coordinate 17,639 downwards.
AAGATATCTAATTATGGTTTTAATTTATGTCTATCTGATGAGTAATGACACTGACCACCTTTTCCCATGTTTATTGGCCATTTGTGAGGAATCTGTTCAAGTGTTTTGCCCACGTTTCTATTTGGGGTATTTCTGGTTTCTTTTTATATACTATGGAAATGTTATTCTCTGCCTTGAATTCCATCTCTGTCTTGCTCTTGCCCTCTGCCTCTCTCCTTCTAGCTCTCCCTTATATATATAAAACATAATATGTATAAATATAATAATTATACTTTATATATAAATTCTTATACATGATTATATAAGTCATGAGATAATAAATATACACTTACATATTTGTGTACTATATTATACGTATATAAAGTATCCTCCACACTGTGGCTTGCCTTTAAGTACTTTAAGTAGTGTCCTATTTAACAGAAGTGCTTCATTTTAATGGAGATCAATTTCTCATAGTTTTCCTTCGTGATTAGTGGGGTTTTTTTGTGTTCTACTTAAGACATTTTTATCTACTACAATGTCAAGAAGGTACTGTCTTCTGCTTTACTCTAGAAACTTTGTTTTAAGTGGCTTCCTATCATTGCCTCTAGCTATAATTCCGGTTCCTTCCCTTCATAGTGAACTTACACATATAATAGTTGCGACAATTCCCATCTTTTCTTGGAAAGTAACTTAATTTCTGACTGCTCCTACTATTCTCCCTCCATTGCTAACCCCTACTACTCCAACAAAATTATTCTTTCCAAGCCAGTCCATATCACCCCGGTTACCAAATGGGAATTTTTCCATTCTTTTCTTATTCACTTGACTAGCATTTGACGCTGTTGACTAAACACTCCTCCTTTAAACTTTCCCTTTAAAAATTTCAGGATTGCATTTCATCCTTATGCAACAACTACTTCTCAGCTCATTTGTTCTTCTTCTTCGTGGGCTCTCTTTCTATTTATGCTGTAAACATATAACTACAACATTCATAAAACTCTACTGTGTACCAGACACCATGCTAAACACTGGAAATAGGATGATAAGCAAAAACACACGGTCCCTGATATCACGGAGCTTAGGATCTGATGGTAGATACAAACATTAATCAAATAATCATCATGATGATTATATGATTACAAAGGCAGATGAGAGCTCTGAAGGGAATAAAGATCTATAAAAGGATGCAGGAAACTACTGCCTGTGGGCTAAATATGGTCCACTCACTGTATACGTAAGTGAAATTTTGTTGAAACATAGCCTTATCTCTTCATTTAGATATTGTCTATGGCTGTTTTCACAGCAACAGAGTTGAGCAGTTATGATAGGGACCACATGGCAACGTAAAGCCTAAAATACTTACCATCTGGCCTTTTACAGAAAAACATTTACCAACTCCTGATGTATAACAAAGAAACATAACCCGCACTGGGCATGTGGTGGTCAGAAAAGGCTTTCTTACTTAAGGCAGTGGCTCTCAGTTCCCAGAAATAGTAGGTATTTACTAGGCGATGAGTGAAAGGTAAAGCTCTAAAGAGAGAAACAGCACACACAAAGGTCCTATATAGGAAGGAATATGAACATGGTGCATTACAAGGAAATAAGGAAAAGATGAGGCTGCTCAGCTACCATCTTGAAACTCACATTAACAATACTGCAGGTTTCTGTTTTTTCCTAATGGAACAGGATTCAGGACTTGTTAAGCACAGTGGGATGGAAATATTTCTGTCATGACTGTTTTTCTCTGACTCTTGGCTCCGGGTTCTTTGGTGTTTGTTGGTTTTATACTCAGGCTGTTCAGGGTGGCCTGCCTAGCGAACAACCTCTAACTTTTAAGTCCAGAAAAAAAAAAAAGAGAGAGAGAGAGAGAGATTTCCTCCGTCTAATAGTTGAAACGTAAGTCCTGTTTCTGATTGCTAATAGCCTCTTTCAGTCACAATCCCACCAATGAAACAAAGACTGAGGCTAAAAGAATGGGTTAAGCCAATTCACTTACTCCTAGTTCCATGGCCGTTCCTAGAGCTGGGCACAGGATCAGCCTCAAGCACTTGGAATAAAAGCTAGACTGAAGTAACAACCACAAAGAAATATGGAGTACTCTTTCAAGGAGTAAGATGAATGAATGCTGAACCAAAATATTTTCAACACAAGAAATCTTTTCAAACACAAGTTTCAAACACAAGAAATCTATATCTTTCAATACAAAGAGGTAATGATTTCTCTTCTCCTGTGTATGCTTCCTAAGAACATCTCCTACAAACCAGTTTTCAGCTACCACCTATACAATAATCTATTTGTAAATACCTGTCTGTAGCCCCAAATGCTTTCCTGGTCTCTAAATCCTTTAATCCAACTACTGGTTTCACAATTCAACCTGGGTATGCTACAGATTTAGTTTAATGAGAAAAGCCAACTAATTATATAATTATCAGACTTACTCCTCCTTCTTTATTCTCTATCTTGCCCAAATCAGAATCTAAAGAATTTTTCTACGTTCCTTCCTGAATTTTATTGAACTATTAATCAGTCATGAAGGGTTATGACAGATTTTTTCATCCACCCTCCACTTCAAATTCTTAAAAGGATTCTCACCACCCTACCAAGACATTCAAGATGCTTCATGATGTCCTTGCTACCTCTAAAGCAAAAGTTTTACACTCCCCTCCTCAGACACCTTATGGATAAATCTTTCACTCCTCTGTCCCTGTGCCCATAATTTTCCCTCTTTCTAAACTGTCCCTTCTGATATCTTTCTCCTTCTTGTGCGGACTTTCTAGTGGTTCTTCAAGAATAAGCTTAAGCCTCACACCCTTTAGGAAGCCTAAAGAATGACTGTGATTCCAGTCCTCTTATCTGTGCCTTAATGTTACTCATACACACCCATGTCTCAAAACCCATCATAGAGCCGTGGTATACTCCTTGGTCTCTCATAGTCTTCAAGATCCCTGGGGGCAAGGGATGTGTCTTTTATCTATCACCATGACCTACTACAGTCATGGTGATAGATAAAAATTATTTGTAATATGCAAATATGTAAAATTATTACACATGATAAACACTCAATAAACACTCTTTGAAAAGTTTTACTAGGAAATGAAAAATTCAACTGGGAAATGAAGTTAACACTTTTTTTTTACGATTTAATTTATTTATGAGAGAGAAAGAGTGAGAATAGGAAGAGGAGCAGAAGGAGAGGGACAAGGAGACTCCGTGCTGAGTATGGAGCCTGATGTGGAACTTGATCTCAGAATCCTGAGACCATGAACTAAGCCAAAACCAAGAGTTAGGACACTCAACCAACTGAACCACCCAGGTGCGGCAAAATTACATATCAATGTAGAAAACTGCATTGATGGAAATCAAACATTAAACACAAAAACAACATAGTAGTGGTAGAGTAAGCTAATCAAAGTAAATATAGTTCATTAACTTTTAAAAAATCCATTCTTGACCCTCTCTGTTCCCCTCTTTTCTAGCAGATGTGTCCACTCTCAAAGATGCAGGTGTTTAATAAAATATTTCAACCATAAAATGCAGTCAGAGAAAGCAACTGAATGATGAGGGCAATCTCTTCCCTAGTTTCCATAAAATGCCTCATTTAGTGCCCTGCACCTAAGGAAATCCCATTATTTAGTAATTAGTGATTACAATCTTCAGGCAAGTCCATGAGCACTGAACTTATGATAAGCATATTTTAACATCTACTGTTGCTGAGTAATGTAGGTAAATAACAGAAAATGGTTTTTAGAACAACAACCAGGTTTAAAAATATTTTGGTTCATGAAATTCCTCTTTAGTCTCAGGACTTTTAGTAGTTAACATCCACCTAGAGCAAATACTCCTTTTTTCATTTTTGTTTCCTCTACAATTTAAATACAATTCCCTTTAGTATATTCCTTTATTCAATTATCATATTCCTTCAGGAATTTATTATTTTTTATTATGTACCAGGCATCTTTTTCCCTGCAGATACAAAGGAAAACAAAATCAACTCAAGCCCTGCTCTTATAGTGCTGTTTAAGGCGGAAGCAAAGTCAGTAAACAAATACACACACACACACACACACACACACTGAAAAGCAGAACACTATGACATGTTTTGGGAGAAAAAAATACAGAGATTTCTATAACAGGCAACTGAGTTAATATAGAACGTAAGTGAAGCCTTTCCTGAAGAAAAGATACTGGGAGGGGTAAACTGGAGGACAGTGGGAGAAGGAAAGCAAATGGGAACTAGGGTAATCTAGGGAGGGAAACGAAACAACAGAGACTTTG
>PITA01016883.1:0-13282 GCA_004023965.1 Spilogale gracilis | reverse complement strand
AACAACAGAATTTAGAAAAAGAGATACTAAATTGGAAATCCAAAATACGAACTGAATCTTAATTCTTCCTCTCAATTTGTTATCTAGTAAAGCACAGCATTTATGGATCTGCTTTTCCAAATTTGTAAAGTGGATAAAACTAATGTTTTCTCCATAATTCTAGGAGTGCATTGTACTTCAGAAATTAATGAGAAACTATCCCAGACTAACATCAAGTATTATAATTGACTGTTTTGTCATCACTGATTTTCAGTGAAAAGTAGCTTCACAAAATTTTAACTTTCATCTAACCTTCCTCATACCATCAAATAAAGATTCATAAACCAATTCTAAAGATCTAAGGGATCTTTTTATTGATAGTCAGTGGTTATCCTAACTTTATTTTTTATTATATTCAGTTAGCCAACATACAGTACACCATTAGTTTTTGACATAGTGTTCAAGGATTCATTAGTTGCATATAACACTAGTGCTCATCGCACGTCCTAACTTTATTTTAAATGGCAAGCTGTTAACTATGCAACATGAGTAACCAACAATTGAATATAGGCATGAATTATGAAAAAATTAATCTATTTAAATTGGTGATAAAACTGTAATTTGCTAGGAAATAAGACTGAATAGTGGCAAATACTGAATTATGATTTGCAGGATTTTTCACTACAAGAAACTGGGAAAATCAATTTACTTAGGTGAAAAATAAAGGTATAAAATCAGGTTTGGAAGAGGATAATGCAGTGAGTTTACTTTAAGGCAAATATAACTAGAGCCCAATGGAAACCCAAATAGAGTTTTCCAGTAATAATTAGTTAGAGATATAGGATCGGAGCTGCTGGAGGAGGGGAAGGATTTATAAATTGGAGATTATCAATCACAGGCAGAAGTGATAACTTTGAAAGTAAAGATACTGTCCATTCAACTCATTTCAGATAAAGTATCTTCAAGTAAGTTCTAATTATTCCTAGTCTACTTTGAATTACAATTTATGCAAGTGGAAAAATAAAATTAGTTAAGTGTCCTTCAAAAGTATATACATAAATAAATCTTTAAGCAGAGCCAAAGGAATACATTTTAAAATGCATAAAATACCCTTGAAGAAACTAGAGAATTTCTATTTTGGGTGAGACTTTGTTTTGGAGGCAGACATCGCTCTAGAGTACAGAGGCTGGGGAATGTTATAGGAAGGGAGGTGTAAGCTACACAGTTCACTGTCATTGTGCTATTGTCTATGGCCTATAACCCACACAATATTCCTGGGTTAAGAAAGAAAAAAAAAGTGGTCTTGATAGCAATATGGCCCACATGCACTTAAACTGGGGGGCTTAGAGAAGTCACTACCCTAGACTTGTTTATTCTAGGCTTTCTGAATATACAGCAAAATCTGTAGACTCTTTGATACTGCTTCTTATTCAAAGCAGGCTCTTCTGAATGCATGTTTTACTTGCTTAAATACAAGCTCACTTACTAGATAGTCCATAGACTGGCAAAACTGGTTTGAGTGTGTTAATTTCACCAATATTTCCTGAATTTATCTAATGTAAAATGGATTTTTCCAGGTTTTGGAACTAGAGCTAATTTCCTGGCAGTCCAGGTCCCTGTCTCCATGGAGCATATATTCTAGTGAATTAGTTTTGTTTGTGACTAAATTGAGTTTTAATATTCTGTATCTGAGTAGCGTTTATCTCAAATTTCACCGGAGTTGTTTAAAAGCACAATTTAAAAATTTTTTAAAGTACCTACTAACAATGATTAAGTAGAACAATCAAGAAATTTTAAAATACTTTGCTTTTTAAGAGGCCTGGTTGGGGAGAGAAGATACCCACTAATTTCATTTGGGGAGGGAGGGGCAATGTGTAATTCTCTGAAGACCAGTAAGATCTAATCAAACAACCTTTTCAGTCTTGACAACTACTCCGATTCCGCAAAATGGTGTTACAACACGTTTTCTCTTCACTAGATCCCTGCAACAGAACCTTGAAAAGGCTCTCATGTAGAATTACACTGACATTTCCTTCTCTTTAGATATCTATTCAAGCTGACCCACAGAACCTCAGGAAAATTTGCACTTGAAAATAAGTTTCATCTCTTAATGGAAAGAAAATGTTATTTGGGGTTTTTTTGTTTTTGTTTTTGTTTTGTTTTGTTTTTGCTTCTTTGTTCTGTTTTTCTCCCTGACAAAGACACTAAATGAAAATTCAAATACTATGAACAGTTTCTTAATTTGGTTCCAAACTCAAAGCAGTAACTTCTAGAACTCCTTGGTAATTCAAGTCATTTATCTCAGTTGCACAATTTATTTATCACAAAATTAAGAGACATTATCCTAAATGAAGATTTCTCAGTTATGGTCCTGTTAACACATCAGACCGAATACTTTTCGTTGGGGGCGAGGGGGGAGCTGGATCCTGTCCTGTAAGGATATTCAGCAGCATCCCCGGTCTTCACTCAAGAGGTGCCAGGAGCACCACCAAGTCATGACAACCAAAAACGTCTCCAGAACTGCCACATCTACTCTGATGGAAGGGGTCAAAACTGCCTCTGATTGAGAATGTTTATCCTAGATTATAAGAATCTAATTTGTTGATATTGATGGTATTATTTACAAAGCCATCTAGTGACTGAAAACGTTGGGGACATACAGAAAGTCTGTCCCGATTTCAAAAGTCTGTATTAAAACTAACTTACTACTTATTTAAAGATATGTTGCATGTTAATTATAGATAATAACACTGCAGATGAAGCTTGAAAAACTATTTAATTATAATTTATGAGAACTAATGTTCTGTAAGGTATTAGGCTGTGAAAATAGTACACCAACACAATGTTGAAGGCAGGATTTTTTTTTTAAGTCTCTAAGCAAAGAAAGAAACATTAGAGTAGAGAACCCAATATGAACAACATGATTGGAGAATTAACAGTAATTGCATTCATTTGCTAACTAGTTGATTACATTTTAATGTGTTTTATTATGAGTGGGAAGTAATATATGAATATTAATAAAAACCATTTATATTTCTTCCTAAGAGTGCTACTTTTGTTAAATGTAGAAGATATGATGTGTAGCTATAGAAACCTGCCATTTCCATTATTAGAATTTTTCTTATAAAGGACGAAACCGATTAAAACTTTTATTCTCTGTAAAGTTTCTTAAAGCCTAGCAAAGAAACCAAATCTTGACCTCATAAAATTTATTTTACCAGCAGAGAAAAGATTTAAAGTAGTGGGAAATTGGGGAAAGAGGATGAGGTAGGCACATCAGGTTAGAAATCTGAAATATTTGTCTAAATATTTACAAATTTGCTGATCTAAGGATTCTAGGTTGTCTCAATGCTAAAATAACCGGTTTACACCATTGCTAATCATGGCTAAAATCAAATGGTGAGGACTATAACAGAGCTGCCACCAAGAAAAATAAGTAAATCCTAAGCTTAGAACCTAAACACAAGCTTAATATGACTCAGAAGAATTCTGTTTCAATTAGGAACACAATCCAACTGGAATATGTGATCCATTGTATAAAGGGCGTCTCTCTGCAACATCTTCATTAATACCCTAATGATCCTGGTGTAATTTGAAATTCATTTTTAATACTTAATTTATTTATGTATTTATCTACCACAAAGTTGCTAGTCCATGATAACATATCTAAAAGTAGAAAGAATTCATGTACTAAATTACACACACACACACACACACACACACACACAGCTTTTAATCCATCAGAATTAAAAAAACATTCCAAACCAACTGTAAAACTATTTCAAACTGGCTAACCCCTCTCATGCTCAAATGGAGCAAGTAAACATTTTTGAAACATTTTGATAACATAAACTCCAGGGCGGGAGGCTCTGTGTGAGCTCTCTATGTATGGAAAGATCGTTTAACAACCCTCCAAAGTCAAGTGAGACTGCATTTACTAGACATAAGATGGTGAGCCATTTGAGTAGACTTAATAATCGGAGGTCATGGAAAAGGAGCAGAAATTAAGAACTCAGTTTGCCTGTAAATATTCCTGTACAAAAATAGCATGCTTCCTTGCCCTACAATATTATGGACCTGACCCTTCTTCCCTAAGACCAAATCCCTTCTCTTACTTTATTGCATTAAGTGTTTTGCCAAGTAATTAATTCTTCCATTATCTAATTCCCTGTATATATTATACAAGATGACATTTGTTTTAGAATTACTGAGTGATCCATGCCCCAATACTTCTCAAAAAGTTTGGCTATTTCTTCTCTTGTCTACAAGAATGTGAAAACTAAAGCATTTTTTTAGTAATAAAAGGATATGATCAGCAATTTGTTATCATTAAAACAGCCAAAATATTTTCACTAAAGCAGACACACTGTTTTGGGACTGTTCCCCCTTGGCCTATTTTATTGCTTTGCTACAACTTGTCTAAGGAGTTGATTAGTTTAAAAGTTTTGGTGATAAAACAGAGATCCCAGGGAAATTCACTAAGAAAGCACTTTATTAAGAACACTGAAAGTGCCATGTTGTACCACATACTTAAGCAGTAAAAAGTAAAATAGCTTCCTTATAGCATCATAGCTTTTCCCCTGTCCAAATTAATGTGTTCTCTAAAGCACATTGCAAATGAAGGCCGCTCAAAGATGTGTGTGTGTGTGTGTGTGTGTGTGTGTGTGTGTGTCTGTATAATTTAGTACATGAATTCTTTCTACTTTAAGATATTACATTATTGTTATCATGGACTACCTCAGCATCAAAGATGTTGCAACAGCCCCCCAAAAAATGTTTTTTTGCTGCCACCTAAAAGGGAATGAGATAGGGTTTGTCCTAAATTATTGCATCCGTGGCTCCCAACAATACAAAGCTCAATCTACATTTACTCTCTTCAGAAAGAGATCTCAAATCTCTCAAATCACTGAATTCTCTGCTTCTTAGCAGTTTGGTTGCAAAGTCCATCAAAGTGGCAAAGTGAAATGGATGATTATCTGTAGAAACTAACATGTTGTGCTCTTTTTCTCACTAATATCTCAGATGGAAGGATCACCTATATGTCCTTTGTCAATTAAGGGAACACCAAAGAATGTTCTTATTAATATTTCATTTAGGTATTCTCCAATGTTGCCAGAATGACATTCTTTAAATCTTACTTCAACAGATACCTTTTTTAAAAAAAATTCATTTTGTATTTTTCAATATAATCTGAAAATATTCTTCCCCAATGTTCAGATCATGAGAAATCTTCGGAGGGGAGGAGGGGGAAAGGGCCAGTAATAGCCTTTGTGGTATCTGTGTAACATAGACTCTCAGATTAAACTCATCTGGCCCCAGAACAAAAGGCCCCAGCACAAATGTGGAACAGAGGGAGTACGTTCTTTTAAAGATCACTGGAGTAAGGCTTCAAGTAAAGAGATCTCCACCTCTTTTCCCTGACCACCTCCTCTTCCCCCAGGCTCGCCATGCAACTGTATACAGGGTCAGTAATGTGACAGGTGGGACTCTATAATTGCCCTTCAATAGGGTTCAGAGGGATGGTGATTAAGAAAAAATTACATTTCTGAAGCAATCCTAGTGAAGGGCCTTTTCAAACCCTGGAAATACATACTTAATAAATTTAATCATACTGGGGTAATGTTGGCAGCAAATAAAATCAGTCCATAGCACTTTCCTTGGAAGGAATTAAAACACTGGCATCACTAGTATAATATATAAACTAAGATATCTTTGGTCCTGAGTCACTGATTTACTCCAAGTCTGGAATATTTACATTGGGTGTATGAACAATGTAAGTGAAAAAGCAGCTGCACGTGTGGGCCAACAAACATCAATAATCTAATTATTTTCTTCCACAGCAGATAGAGAGAAATAACTTATGGGGCCAGTGGGAACATTAAAATAAGCTTTTCTCTCTTGGCTAATAAATCTGATGAAAATACCTCACCTCTGCCAGGGCAATATTCCTAGAAAAGCTTTCCTAAGCCCAAGTAAGTTTAACACTCCTTCAAATTTCATGGTCTGATCATGTGCAAAGACTCCTCTATAATTCCGTAATTTTCCAGTGAAAGACAGGGAAAAACACTTTTCTTTGGTGTGTAAAGAATGGAGGTATAAGCCAACTTAGAGGCTAGTCATGGAGGATAATCTCCCAGTTCTTCCACTTAGCTATTTGTACCCCGCTATACAAAGTTTGTAATACTATCTCTGTCCTTGGGAACAGCTAAAAGTTCCAAAGACTATAAATACCAGTTGGAGAAATTTATATTCATAGGAGTTAAAAAAATGGAAATGGATTTGAGAGGCATAATAACATCTGCTAGGTTTGGAAAATATGATTTTCCTCAAGTCATTTTGTGTAATACACATCCAATCTTAAATAATGGTCCAATTTATTAGTCTATGTTGTTCCAGTTACATTTTATTTTTAAGCTGTCACCAATTTTACATATAATTTTATTAATCTGTACAAAACTTTCTATTTTAATAAAAATAATGTTACTTTGACACTTCTTTATGGAAAATTGTTTTATTATGGAAAATTTCTGATTGTAAAGAAAGAAATAGCTATTAACAGTATATGGTTAAAATATGACTAAGGATCTCTCATGAGTTTAGAGCTGGGCACTGGAGATCAAGTCTTGAGTTTCCCCAACCAAAAATATCCAAGAACCTTACACCACCACCAAAAATATATACCATATAAATGTATTTAGTGTAAGTGGGTTACAAAGTTTCTGTTTTCCCAAACTATGACCAGATGAATTACATTCAAATCATGGAATAAATTTAAGTTTCAAGCTGTTCCAGAACGATGAAAAGAGGACAGGGTATGCTGACCACATTGCTGGTTTCCACCTATATGACCTTGTGCAAGTCCTAGTTTCTCTGAGCCCTTCGGTTTCCTCGTCTGTGACATGTGAGTGATAATATCTGACAAGGTTGTTGTGAGAATCTAGTATACAAGCTATAATGAAGCTGCAGTCTATCAAAACAATAAGTCAGATCAATCATTCATTATTCAAGTGCATTTTCAGAGATAAGAAATAAGCATTATGCCTTAATGTAAAACATGAATAGATATACACAGAACATATACAATTTCACAACTTAAGAAACCATGCACGATAATCAGTTACTGCTCCCTCCCTTCTTTCTCTGCCATTAGACATTTTTTGCCTAGTCTGTCATCTACATTGATACCAATACCAGAGGTTTCAAAAATATAAAAAACTCTCAAAACTCAACCGTTTCAAACAAGTGGAAAAGAAACAAACACATACTTCACCAAAGAACTTAAACATATGAATGGCAAATAAACAATAAAAGAATGTTCAACATTATTTTTTTAAAAGATTTTTATTTATTTGACAGAGAGAAACACAGCCAGAGAGGGAACACAAGCAGGGGGAGTGAGAGAGGGAGAAGCAGGCCTCCCGCCGAGCAGGGAGCCCGATGTAGGACTCGATCCCAGGTCTCCGGGATCATGACCTGAGCCAAAGGCAGTTGCTTAACCAACTGAGCCACCCAGGCACCCCAGAATGTTCAACATTATTAACCATTATTGAAATGCAAATTGAAATCATAATGAGTTATCACTATGCACTAATAAGAATGGCTACACTTTTGAAAAATTGAGAAGCCAAGTTTTGGGAGAATGCAGAGTAACTGGAACTCGTACACACTGCTGGTGAGAATGGAAAATTGGAAAGCTACTGTGAAAAACAGTTGGGCAGTTTCTTACAATTTTTTATAGAGCTATATATACACACTCACCAGCAATCCCACTCTTGGATTTACCCTACAGAAATGAAAACTTATGTTCACACAAAAATCTGTACACAAATGTTTATAGTAGCTTTATTCATAGTCACCAAAACTGAAAATATCCCAACTGTACTCTGGTAATGAATGAATAAATAGTGGCACATCCACACAGTGGAATAGTACTTAGCAATAACAAGAAACGAGCTTTCGACGCATACAAGAGAGGTATTGTGCTGAATGAGAGAAACAAATGGTCTCTCAAAGTTATATTTTCTGATTCCATTAATAGGACACTCTCAGAAAGAAAGAAAAAACCTATACTTACTGGGAATATGTCAGTGGTTGCCAAGAGTTAGGTGTGAGTAACATGAGTCTGAGGGGATAACACAAGAGAGGTTTTGCAGTGACAGTACTGTGCTGTATGGAGTCTGACTGTGGTGACAGTTACATGACTTACATAGGTATTAACAGAATTTGTACAAAAGAAAAATTCAATTATACTATAGGTAATCTTTTAAAATAAGATTTTAAAAGTATACTATATGGTCTCTACTAGTCAAGAAATTTTAATATTCTTTGTTCTATACAAAATGATATTCAAGCCTCAAGGCAACCTTTCATCCTGCATCTTCTACTCTTAGATTTCTTAAGCACATAATCATCAGCAGGCAGCTAGGAAATATTTGAGTGACTTAAGTTTCAGATTTTAACATTTACATAATAACAAACATATGAGGGGCGCCTGGGTAGCTCAGTCAGTTAAGCATCGGACTCTTGATTTCAGCTCAGGTAGTGATCCCCCCGTCATGGGATTAAGGCCTGCCTAGGGCTCTGTGCTCAGTGGATTGACTGCTTGAGATTCTCTCTCGCCCTCTCCATCTGCCTCTCGCCCCTGCTCACGCATGCTCTCTAATAAATTTTAAAAATAAACCTCTTTAAAAAAGAACATAATAATGAACATATCAAATATGAAAATTCAAATAGATGTCTATACAATTCTAAGTCGTCAAATATTTGCAAACATCTGGATGGATAATTATTTTCCCTTCCTTTAAATATCTGGCACTTTACCAACCGAAGTCTGGATATTTCCAATTCCTAAAGGAAAATAGTTTCTCATGTCAAGTGAAATACTGTATTTATGCTTCTTAGTGTTGACAAAGTTGGTCAATATTTCAGTTCAATTTTCACAAATAATTTATCATTCCATTTGAATATACAGCTCCAGGAAAGTCACACTATTACTAACTGCAATTTTATACATGACCTCTATCAATCTTTCTCTCTCTCTCTCTTCTTCCTTCCTTCTCTCTCCCCTCTACCCTCACTTTCAGTCTGTCTCTTACAAACTCCTAAACTTGATCTACTAAAATCTGGTTTAAGTTAACAGGCTAGAGCTTGGGCCTTCTCTTCCGTGCCTCATCCACAGGTTTAATTGTAGCAGATAGCCATTTGTATATCCTGGAAATGATTTTTCAAGTTTCTGTTAAAGAGATGTAACCAAGATGTAATACAGAGATGGGACCCATGAGAAACTACCAAAGAACCTTAACTAGAAAAACTGACGAGTGAACAGAAATCGAGTCCTCTGTAAATTCAATATAACACATTTAAAATAATCCTGCTAAAGAGGAGAAGTATATTTTAAAATAATGTGACTGGTTCAGGAATCAATTAGCAGTTAAGGGGCAATCTTTAAGCATAACAGCAGGGTCCAGCAGGAATGTATAGGGTATGAACAAGTACGTAGCTTTCCCTATGGAAATCACACTCACCTATACATAATTTTGCTCTTGAGGAATTATTCAAGGGAACTGGGCAAAAGCCTGACCTAAAAATATCCAACCCATCCACTTTCCAAGGCCTCAAATACTGCCGCTAATTACTTGCCACTTTCAGTCTAGAGAAAATATCTACATACAAAAGGCTGGGGCCTGGACTGTGATGCATAAGTTAGGAAATGAAAAAAGGGTATGTTTGAAACAGTTCATGAACAAATACATTTAAGATTCTATAGGAAAAGATCCATAAGCAGTAGGAAATCAGAGAGAGTGGAAGAGTATTAAAACACCTTTTAGAGGAACTGAGACTTGAATTGAGGCCTGATAACTAACATACAGAGAAGACAGACAGACTGGAAAGACGGGCCGAACAAAGGATGCTGCCAGGTCTGAGACTAGAACTGTAAAGTTAAGCACATAACCCAGAAGTACCAGGACGCTAACTAAATTTTCTGCTTTCTCTACCTGAAGTATTGGAATAGGATGTTAAATACAAAAATGTATTACCGATGAAGGTTAAACAGATGTCTCACATGAGTTTTAAAACTAAGACTAAATGGCTGTTTTCTGAAATACAGTATGAAGACCATCAAACAGACTAAAGGATTGTAGTTTTTCCTCAAGCCTTATGATTCTGGAAGGACTGCTACACTATCTAAGGTACATATTCTTGAACACACACACAAACATGCCTGGAATAAAACATAAGAACAGACAGAATTCTTGTTAAAAGAAAAGAAAAAATGTGTTGCCTGCCTGCTCTAAGCAATAGTAATTCTAAATATATATATTCAGGGTATCTAGAGTGCGGGAAATATTTATAGCAGAATTAAAACTGGAAAAACTCCCAGGAGACTCAATCTGGTAACTTTTTTTTTTTCTAAAAAAGACTGTATATTTTAGGACTCAAAGGGAAAGGTCAAATAAGTATGTTAGGTTAGAGAGATGGAAAATCTGCTTTCCCTTCACAGCTTATCCCTTTCTTGGATGGTATCAGGGAAAAGGGACTGATAATATTTCTTTAAAATTATTTCAGTAAAATTACATATTATGATGGGCTATATCCAAAGCGGATTTGGGGTTAAAACATGGTATTCCTAATGAAGCTACTGACCTTTAAGGAAAAACAGAATTTCCACTAGTCTAACTTTTGTCCTCTAACACCCTACTAAGATTGCTATCAAACAACTCTGAAGCAAAGTCACACACCATCTTGCCAGCCTAAAGATACTAATCAACTAAGACATCTGCTACACAGGGAAACTGAGAAGAATAAACTTAGTTTCTGAAAGAAATTCAAGAATCCTTAAGAAATAAGTTTTATTAAGCCATTTTTATAGAATAATTGAATATCGGATGAGTACACATGAAATACTTACCTTTGTATCATATAAGAATATTGACATAGGCATTAACAATTAACAGGTGATATAAATTTACAGTATTAATAAATACAGCACAGTACTACAAATGTATTTTCTCTTCCTTATGATTTTCTTCCTAACCTCTCCTTCAGCTTACCTTATTGCAAAAATCCAGTATATAATATATATGACATACATGTTAAGAGACTGTTATGTTATTGATAAGGCTTCTGGTCTACAGTAGGCTATTAGTTAAGTTCTGGGCAGCCAAAAGTTATATGAAGGTTTTCAACTGAACAGGAAGTTGGCACTCCTAACCCCCACATTATTCAAGGATCAACCTGGTACAGAAATTGAGGTGCCACGCCCCAGGTCTTAGAGACTCATATGTTATATACTCATGTTACATACTCATGTCTGAGACCACCATATCTGCCCATGAAGTATAGAATTCCAAATGAAAAGTAACAAATAATACTCTTTTCATAATGACTAATGCTGCTTCTGTTTTTAGCATCATTGATTTTTAATATAAATCACATTAAGTGGCAAAAGGAATTTACCTGAGCAACCTAAACCTAACTTATTCAATGCTTGTTTGAAATGTTGTTTCATCTCAAACTGAAACTATGTTAATTCTTTCAAAATGCTGCAAATTATTAGATCAATATGAACTTTTAAAAAGAAAACTAAGAGAACTCTGTGCTTCATTATAACTTTAAAAATACTTTTTTTCGGGGCGCCTGGGTGGCTCAGTTGGTTAAGCAACTTCCTTCAGCTCAGGTCATAATCCCGGAGACCGGGGATTGAGCCCCGCATCGGGCTTCCTGCTCAGCAGGAAGCCTGCTTCTCCCTCTCTCACTCCCCTTGCTGTGTTCCCTCTCTCACTGTGTTTCTCTCTGTCAAATAAATAAATAAAATCTTAAAAAAAAATACTTTTTTTCTTCATTTAGACTGTATTTTTTTGTTCATAGTCCTTTTCTTACTTCCTCACCTTTGTCTCAGAGTGCCTGGAGTATTCTTCCCAACTCCACTGACTCTGGGAGTGTCACTGTTTTAACTAAGGAGATGACAGCATGCCAGCTCCAAGCACAAGCTTAAAGAGGCGATCCATGTTTCTGCTTACCCTTTTTTTTTTTTAAGATTTTTATTTACTTATTTGACAGAGAGGAAGAGCACAAGCAGGGAGAACAGTAGAGGTAGAAGGAGAAGCAGACTCCCCACTGAGCAGGGAGCCTGACATGGGACTCGTTCCCAGAACTCTGGGATCATGACCTGAGCTAAAGGGAGACGCTTAACCGGCTGAGCCACCCAGGCGCCCATGTTTCCGTTGACCTTTGAGAGTCTGCATGTCTGCCCTCCACGCCAAAAAGCAACATGTTCCATAGTCCTTGAGAAGTGGTTCACAGAATGAGAACAAATTTGGAGTACAACCTGGAAGCAAATCCCACTGAGGCCAGATGAGCACAACCACAAGCAACATTTAGACCAATCAATATGCAGGAAATAAATGTTTCCTCTAATTAGACACTGAAATTTAGGGCTATTTGTTTTACAGGAAAGGCTTACAAAAACAATTTGTTTAATAATAAAAATAATTGTAAATTTTAAAATTAAACAAGGTAGCCTTGGCAGGAGAAGCAGACTGTACAATCACCAACAATTTCCAAACCATCCATACTGAGAGACTTGACTTCCATTCTAAACATTATCATACAATTAAAAAAAAAGGCAAAAAAAAAAAAGGCAGAGGACCTGAATAGACATTTTCTGAAGAAGAATAGTTCGAGGGCCAACAGACACATGAAAAGATGCTCAATACCACTAATCATCAGAGAAATGCAAATCAAAGGAATTAAGGAGTACACTTGTTGTGATGAGCATGGGTGACGTATGGAAGTGTTGAGCACTATACTGTACTTCCTGAAAATAATGTTACACTGTATGTTAACTGCGGGAATTAAAAAAAAAAAACAAACCACACTGACCTATCAACTCATATCTGTTATAACATCTAGAATCAAAAAGACAAGAAACAACAAGTGTTGGCAAGGATGTGGAGAAAAAGGGATCATTGTGCACTGCTGTAGTAATGTAAATTGTTGCAGCTACTGTGGAAAACAGTATGGAGGTTCCTAAAAAAATTAAAAATAGAAATACCATATAGTCCAATAATTCTACTACTAGGCATTTACCAAAAGAAAAATGAAAACAATAATTTGAAAACATATATGGACCCCTTTGTTTAGCACAGCATTATTTATAAACCAAGATACAAAGACATTCCAAGTACCCATTATAGATGAACAGATTACATATAATAGCATATTATTCCACCATACAAAAGATCTTGCCATCCTCGACAACAAAGATGGGCCTAGAAGTAAGGTATTATGCTAAGGAAAAGAC
>PITA01016882.1:25112-45195 GCA_004023965.1 Spilogale gracilis | reverse complement strand
TTTTTTTTTTTTAAGATTTTTAAAAAAGATTTTATTTTATTTATTTGAGATAGTAAGAGAGAGAGGGAACATGAGCAATGGAAGGGCAAAGGGACAAGTGAGCTCCCCACTGAGCAGGGAACCTGACCTGAGGCTCCATCCCAGGACCCTGGGATCATGACATGAGGGGAAGGCAGAGGCTTTGGAGCCACCCAGGTGTCCTGAAACTGTGGTTTTTTGTTTGTTTTTAGTTTTGTTTTTTGACAAACCTGATTTTGTCTTCTTTCCTTTTTATTTTTATTTTTAGATCTTACTTTTTTTTAAAGATTTTATTTATTTATTTGACAGAGTGAAACACAGCGAGAGAGGGAACACAAGCAGGGGTAAGAGAGGGAGAAGCAGGCTTCCCGCCAAGCAGGGAGCCCAATGTGGGGCTCGATCCTAATTGAGAGTGAAACAGAGTGAGAGAGAAAGCATGAACAGGGAGGAGAGGGAGAAGCAGACTCCCTGTTAAGCAGAACTCAATCTTACGACCCTGGGATCACGACCTGAGCTGAAGGCAGACGCTTAACCAACTGAGCCACCCAGGCGCCCCAGATCTACTTTTTTTTTTTTTTTTTTTTAAGATTTTGTTTATTTATTTGACAGAGAGAAACACAGCAAGAGAGGGAACACAAGCAGGGGGAGTGGGAGAGGGAGAAG
Source organism: Spilogale gracilis (assembly GCA_004023965.1). Taxonomy (NCBI): domain Eukaryota; kingdom Metazoa; phylum Chordata; class Mammalia; order Carnivora; family Mephitidae; genus Spilogale; species Spilogale gracilis. The sequence goes on along the minus strand of PITA01016882.1, from coordinate 44,514 downwards.
CAGGCCTCCTACTGAGCAGGGAGCCCGATGCAGGGCTCCATTCCAGGACTCCGTGATCATGACCTGAGCCGAAGGCAGACGCTTAATGACTGAGCCACCCAGGTGCCCCTTTTAGATCTACTTTTAACTTATACAAATATATTTTATCATTGTAAAATACTTAAGTGATACAGAAAAAACATTTAAGATTCCATTGCCCCACCTCTAACATTACATTTCAGTTTCCGTAAGTTAACTACTACTGTTATTTTAGTCTTTCCTTTCATATCTTTTCCTATGGTTACTTTTATGTTTAGATTTTCATATTGAAATACGTGTTTTGTTTTTGTTTTATATAAGTGGTATCAAACTTAACCTACTGTTTCACAATTACCTTTGTCCTTATTTTATATGTTGGAGATTTTTCATGTCAGTAGATATTGATTTATTTATTTATAACAGTTACATAGCATTCCATAATAAACAATGTAACAGGGGTGCCTGGGTGGCTCAGTCAGTTTAACATCTGCCTTCAGCTCATGTCCCAGGGTCCTGGGATAGAACCCCACATCAGGCCCCTTGCTCAGTGGGGAGCCTGCTTTTCTCTCTCCCTCTGCGTGCTGCTCCCCTGCTTGTGTTCTCTCTCTCTCTCTCTCTGTCAAATGGATAAACAAAATCTTTAAAAAAAATAATAAAGTAGGGCACCTGGGTGGCTCAGTGGGTTAAAGCCTCTGCCTTCGGCTCAGGTCATGATTCCAGGATCCTGGGATCGAGGCCCGCATCGGGCTCTCTCCTCAGTGGGGAGCCTGCTTCCTCTTCTCTCTCTGCCTGCCTCTCTACTTAGTTGTGATCTCTCTCTGTCAAATAAATAAATAAATAAAATCTTTAAATAAATAAATAAATAAACAAATAAACAATGTAACAATGAACATCTTTGTACCTACCTCAACCTCACTGTATGTATGTATTTCTTTGGGCCATAACTTAAAAAAATGGAATTGCTAGTTAGAAGAATATGCACATATTTATTTATTTATTAACATACCCTTAGTACAAAATTCAGAAGGTACAAAATCAATCCTATTAAAAAGCAAGTCTTCTTCCTAGTTCTGTCTCCCAGTCATTAGTCTTTCACTTCAGAACCAAATATTGGCATCAGTTTCTTCCTTTCACAGGTATTCTTAGATTGGACATTTTGGATTTTAATATATATATTGCCAGGGCACCTGGGTGGCTCAGTCATTAAACGTCTGCTTTCAGCTCAGGTCATGATCCTGGAGTCCCGGGATCGAGCCCTGCATTGGGCTCCCTGCTCTGTGGGAAGCCTGCTTCTCCCTCTCTCACTCCCATTGCTTGTGTTCCCTCTCTGGCTGTGTTTCTCTCTGTCAAATAAATAAATAAAATCTTTGGAAAAAAATAAATAATAAAATTAAAATTAAAATCTTTATTTTTTTTAAAGATTTTATTTATTTGACAGAGAGAAACACAGCCAGAGAAGGAACACAGGCAGGGGGAGTGAGAGAGGGAGAAGCAGACCTCCTGCGGAGCAGGGAGCCCGTTTCAGGCCTTGATTCCAGGATTCCAGTATCATGACCTGAGCTGAAGGCTGACACTTAACGACTGAGCCACCCAGGTGCCCCCAGATGTACATTTAGATTCAGTTCTTTCACTAGCTATTAATTTTTGAAATTTATTTTTCAAGTCTTGAAAGAATTCAGCATTATTATTTATTTATTTGAGAGACAGAACGTGTGCATGGTGGAGAGGGGCAGGGACAGAGAGAGAGGGGAGAGAAACTTTAGCAGACTTCCTTTCTGAGTGCAGAGCCCAAAATGGGGCTCGATTCCAGGACCCTAATATCACAACCCAAGCTGAAACGAAGAATCTGATGTTTAACCGGTTTCACCATCCAGGCACCCCATTATTATTTTTTTTAACATTTTTATTTATATATTTAACACAGAGAGAAAGAACACAAGTAGGCAGAGAGGCAGGTAGAGAGAGAGAAGGAAGCAGGCTTTCTGCCGAGCAGAGAGCCCGATGCGGTCCTCGATCCCAGGACCCTGAGATCATGACCTGAGCCGAAGGCAGAGGCTTTAACCCACTGAGCCACCCAGGCGCCCTATTTTTTTAAAGATTTTATTTATTTATTTGACAGAGAGAGAGATCACAAGTAGTCAGAGAGGCAGGCAGAGAGGAGGAAGCAGGCTCCCTGCTGAGCAAAGAGCCTGATGTGGGCCTCGATTCCAGGACCCTGAGATCATGACCTGAGCTGAAGGCAGAGGCTTTAACCCACTAAGCCACTCAGGCACCCTACTATTATTTTTTTAAAGATTTATTTATTAGGGTGCCTGGGTGGCTCAGTTGGTTAAGCATCCAAATCTTTTATTTATTTTAGAGAGAGAGTGTGTGTGTGGCACAGGGGGGGTAGGTGGTAAAGAGAGGGGCGGGGGAAAGAGAAACTCTCAAGCAGACTCCCTGCTGAGTTTTGGGCCCAATATGGGGCTCAATCGCACCACCTCAAGACCATAACCTAAGCCAAAATCAAGAGTCAGATGCTCAGCCAACTGAGCCACCCAGGTGCCCTATAGCATTATTAGTAAAAATGAAAAATATAAAGCATCACTTGAGTAGCTCTCTCAGTTACATTATGTAGGCTGAGAAACAGTGTTTTGAGGTTAGAATGTATCTTTAGTGACTTAATTAAGTTGGCCATTAGATCTTGGACATATTAACTTGGTCCCTAAGAAAGAATGGAATACATTTATATAAGTAAGTCATGGTCTTCTGGGGTATAAGGAATTGATACTCAGTCATTACTTTCTAAGACATGAAGTTAGAGAAAACTGTGGATGATGTCTGGCTGGCACTGGCCACAGGAGAATGGCAGCACAGAGTAACAAATTCTTTGAAATCACCAACTTCAGTGAAGTGGGAGTTCAGGATGAATGTCCTCAAGGTTGATTTCAGCCCACGAGAGGGCTGATGCTGAAAGCAGTTCTGGTAGCAACATGCAACATTTCAGAATTAGAAGCATTACCCACCAAATGTGCAGAATCTGTTTCTTACTACAAAGCAGCAGCAAAAAGCAAAGGATGTAGTAGACTAATTGAATTATACTATCATTGATGGGATGTTGAAATTTGACAGATTTCTCTTACAAAATTAAATTCTTGCGGATTGAGGGTAAGTCAAAGAGATAAGCCCTATGAGGCAGATGTTAAATACTGTTATTAATCTATTTTGTGGAGTCCCTAGATGATATTCATTTAATGTAAAATAATTTTTTAAAGATTTTATTTATTTATTTGACAGAGCGAGAGATCACAAGTAGGCAGAGAGAGAGGAGGAAGCAGGCTCCCTGCTGAGCAGAGAGCCCAACAGGGCCTCGATCCCAGGACCCTGAGAGCATGACTTGAACTGAAGGCAGAGGCTTTAACCCACTGAGCCACTCAGGCACCCTAACATAAAAAATTCTTTTAAATGAGATATATTTATCATTGCACCATAATTTTAGGAACAGACCAATCTATGCCCACCGATAGGGAAATCAGTTTTAAAAATTGTGGCACATCCATACAATGGAATACTATGCACCCATCACAAAGGATGATATAGAAATATATTAATTGAGGTAGGACATCCTCCAAGGTCTATATCTGAGAAACAATACATATAATGCTATTTCTATAAAAAAGCTTAGTTATATATCCATATATATATATATATATTGTTTTCATATAGAGTTCTGGAAGTAAGGTTAGCAAATTTTGGTAATTGACTCTAGGTGATGAGATTTCAGATAATTTTTGTTTTCTTTCTCATAGTCTCCTATTATTAATTATTTAAAATGAAAAAAATATATTTTAAAGATTTATTTATTTATTCAACAGAGAGAAACACAACTAGAGAGGGAACATGAGCAGGGGGAGTGAGAGAGGGAGAAGCAGGCTTCCCACAGAGCAGGAGCCCAGCGGGGGCTTGATCCCGGGACTCCGGGATCATGACTTGAGCTGAAGGCAGATGCTTAAATTAACTACTGAGCCACCCAGGTGCCCCCCAAAATTAAATATATCTTTTAAATATTTGTATTTAATAATAAAACTTTATTTTTATTTAAAAAATTTTAAATTTAAATATGTACTTAATATTTTAATTTTAATTAAATATTTTTAAAAATATTTTATTTATTTATTTGACAGAGAGAGAGATCACAAGTAGGCAGAGAGGCAGGCAGAGAGAGAGAGAGAGAGAGAGAGAGAGAAGGAAGCAGGCTCCCTGCCAAGCAGAGAGCCGGATGCAGGCCTCAATCCCAGGACCCTGAGATCATGACCTGAGTTGAAGGCAGAGGCTTAACCCACTGAGCCACTCAGGCGCCCAAAACTATGCTGGTTATATGTATTACCCGATTTAATTCTCACAACAATCCTATGAAATTACTATTATTGGCAGTATTGAACAAACCAGGCTTGAATAGTTTAAGTAAATTGTCCATCATCACAGGGTTAGTATGTGGTTGGGGGCAAGATTAAAGCCAAAATTCCCTGGCTATAGAGTTAGGATCTCTCTGGTTTGACCCACAGAGGAGTTGGAGCTCTTTGGAGCTAATAAATTCACCAGCATCTAAAATATACTCCACTTACAACCCTACAGTCATACCTCCAATGCCATTTTCTCTTTTACCTTTCCAGAAGCAAGCACCGAATACTATAAAAATAATGAGTCACTACCAACCAAAGACAAAAAAACTTTCTGTGGTGTTCTGTTCATTGGTAGATCCAGTGAACCATGGCTTGCAGTCCTATAGTGTATCCTGGCATAGTCCCCTCCTTTTGAATCCGGGCTGGCCCTTTGACTTGCTTTAACAAATTGAGTGAATAATGAAAGCACCAACTCTGGGCCTAAGCCTTAAGGAAGCCTAGCTGCTTCCTTTTTTTTTTTTTTTTTTTTTGCCCCTTCTGGGAGCCCTGAGCTAAACCCCAAGAAGTCTGGCTACTCTTCTGGAGAAATATGGAAAGGTCACAGGAAGAGGGAGAGAATGTGAGACTACAGGCAGAGGAGGCCCCAGCCACTCCAGCTGAACCAGCCATCAGCTGATGCTACTACCATCAACAGCAAGTAGGGAAAAAGAATAGTTAGGCTAATTCCAACTCAGATTGCAGAACATTGGCTAAACAGCTGTTGGCTTTTTTTTTTTTAAGATTTTATTTATTTATTTGACAGAGAGCGAGGTCACAAGAAGGCAGAGAGAGAGAGAGGAAGAAACAGGCTCCCTGCTGAGCAGAGAGCCAGATGGGGGCCTCCATCCCAGGCCTGACCTGAGCCAAAAGGCAGAGGCTTAACCCACTGAGCCACGCAGGTGTCCTGGCTTTTTTTTTTAAATTATTTTATTCATTTGATAGAGAGAAACACAGCTAGAGAGGGAACACAAGCAAGGGGAGTGAGAGAAGGAGAAGCAGGCTTCAGGCAGAGCAGGGAGCCCGATGCCGGGCTCCATTCAGTGACTTCAGGATCACCTGAGCTGAAGGCAGACGCTTAATGACTGAGCCACCCAGGTGCCCCAAATCTTCATTTCTCATCCTTTATCTCTCAATTTTATAGCAATGCTTTGCCAGAAGCTTTCGTATTAGTTACTAGCACACAGGCAAGCTTTAATGGAGTTACTAAGTGGAGGTCCACAGGCTGACTTTAGCCTTAGGTGTATGCCTTTTAAAAGTGATTTACCTTCTTGTCTCAATTGTGAAATGAGACTAATGCTCACTCTACTTACTAGAGAGTAAAAGTTAGTATAACGGAGGTGAAAAGAAAAACGAAAAACATTTGATAGAGCTTCCAGCTCAAGAGGCAGGTGAAGAAACAAAGAACATGGATTTGATGTCATCTGGGTATAAGATCTTGAACAAATGACTTAATATTTCTGGTCTCCAGTTTTTCCTTTGTAAATGAGATCACTCCTTCTCAAATCGCAAGTTTATCTGTGATGATTAAATGAGACAACATAGGAAGCAAGAGACCTGTTGCAGAATAAATGTTAACTGTCCGCCATCAAATCCTAAAGCTCCTCGCCTCTTCCTTCCGCCATCCTCATATTCCAGCCTAACCCCAGAGAGCATGATTTAGTAAGTCTAAAGTGGGATCCAGAAAGCTACACGTTCATTTTTAAAAATCTACATTACAAAACAAACAGGCTTCCGAAGGTATTCTAAAGCAGGTGCCCTTACGCAAAACATTCCGCTTGCTACCACGCCCCTTCCCTGTGTCAGCAGCGGTCAACTCCAGGTCTCGCGATGGTTTTTATTTCTTCAGACTTCGCTACAGGTCGCGCGAGAGTGGTTCGTCCAATCACGAGGCTGAATGCTTGCCCAACATGGCGGCGTGCTAGGAGCGTAAAATCTGCGTTTCTAGGCGCTTCGCTGTGCGGGTGGTTTGAGACTGGAGTTGCGGAGGCCTACCCCAGACCCGACATTTGAAAGAAACTTAGATTTCAGATGTGAGTCATTTAGTTCTCTCGGGCGGGTTAAGAGGTCATTTAACCTATGTATGTGGCCCAGGTTCTTTCTCGGGTTGTGGGCTGGTGAGTTGCTGACTTGGGGCCTAGGGAGAATGACCTGATCGACGGGTGGTTTTGTTTCTGTGTATGTGCGTGCGTGTTGCGCGCGCGGGTTCAGGACCCGAAGGTGCTGACTTGGGGTCTAGGGAGACAGACGGCATGAGTGAGTGAATGGGGTGGGTGTGTGTGCGTGTGCGGGCGCGCACGTGGAGGAACGTAATGGTGGTGGGATGGATGAGAGGGAGGATTGAAGGATTGAAGTACGAAAGACCCGAGGGGCTGAGGAGGTTTAGAGAAATGTGAAACTGAGTTGGGAAGACTGAGTGGATAAGATGAGCGTGTGGGAGGAGTGGAGATGAAGAAATGGCAGTGGAGGAACTAGAAGAAAAAGTCGGATTTATGAGGGAAGGTGACAGGAGAAAACGGACACTAGAGTTGAACTGGGAGAGATCTGTGCAGAAGGAATTCGAAGTTAGAAGCGGAAATTAGAATTGGAAAAGGAATTTAGATTTTTTTTCGAGTAGTAAGGTAAATAATCGTTGAAGAGTATCATTAAGAGTCAGTAGAAACCAAGGAAACAGTAGCATGGAGATGGCAAAGATGAGAGAAAGTCGAAGCCTTGGTTTCAAGGGTGTACTGCTTTGGCTTTCTGAACTGACTTGGGTAACCCAGAAGAAGCAGCTCCAGCCCTAAGTTGGGGTGATCTTTTTTGAGTGCCAAGATGAGGACTGTTTATAAAAAATGAGAGTGCTGTGTTTCAGTGACTTGGGACAGTGAAAAGAGTTCCATCGTGTTTTGAGTCAGCAAATATCTCATGAGTGCTTACTCTTCCAGGCTCTGATTTAGGCACTGGGATATTTTCCCTCATGAAGTTTACTGGCAGGGCAGATTTTAAAAAGTAAGTAAATGCTGTATATAGGATGTCAGATGTAAGTTCTATGTTGAAGCCTGAAGGTATTAAGGGAGAGGAGTGTGTTTGCTCACTCACTGCACATTTAAGGGTTCACTCATTGCGCTAAGGAAAGGCGTTGGGGGCACCTGGCTGGCTCAGTACATAGAGTATACTATTCTTGATCTCGGGGTTGTGAGTTCAAATTCCACCTTGGGTGTAGATCCTACTTAAAAAAAAAAAAAGGGAACAGCAGTGAGAAGGTGAAGTTTTATCAAAGGGCTGAACAAGGCAAGGGTCCCTTGTATGTATGTATTTCTGGGGGAAGAGCAGCCCATACAGACCAATCCAAAAAACCGAGGAGACTAATATGGCTAGGTAAGAATAAGCCAGGAAAAGAAAAGTAGATTAGGTTAGAGAGAAGGGGGAGTAATGGTGTCAGTGCCAGGTAAGAGCTGACACTGGGTTAAATTCTGAGAAATAGGATAGATTCAGCTAAGATCCCATTGTCTCCATAAAGAGCTTGGTTAGCAAAAAAGTGGCTTTATTGACTCTTTATCTGTTTTGACCAGAAAGGTTGATTAATGTAGGATATAAATTAAATCTGCCACATCTGTAATTTAATTTGTTTCACATATATTCAGAGTATCATGCATTTATACTGATGTTAGCTATGCAGTTTTTAGAATCTTAATGTGTTGCAGAGCCTTAACGTACCAGTGTCTTTTGAAATTACTGTTAGAATACTTTACTTTTGAGGTGCCTGGGTGGCTCCTCAGTGTCTGCCTTTGGCTTGGGTCATGATCCCAGGGCACTGGGATAGAGCCCTGCATCAGTTCCCTGCTCAGCGGGAAGCCTACTTCTCTCTCTCCCACTCCCCCTGCTGTGTTCCCTCTCTCAATGTCTCTGTGTCAAATGAAAAATAAAATCTTTTAAAAAAAATCTTTTTTTTTGTTGCCTGCCAGAATCACAAGAAAGGAAAACATTTTCCTTTTAAACTTTTCTTCTCTCTCTCTTTCTCCTTTTTTTTTTTTTTTTTAAGATTCTTTAATCTCTACACCCAGTGTGGGGCTTGAACTTATAACCCTGAGAGCAAGAGTTACATGCTCCACTGATTGAGCCAGCTGGGCACCCCTTTTTCAACTTTTTTTTTTTTTTTTAAGATTTTATTTATTTGACAGAGAAACACAGCCAGAGAGGGAGCACAAGTGGGGAGTGAGAGAGGGAGAAGCAGGCTTCCTGCCGAGCAGGGAGCCCGATGTGGGACTTGATCCCGGGTCTCCAGGATCATGACCTGAGCTGAAGGCAGTCGCTTAACCAACTGAGCCACCCAGGCGCCCCCCTTTTTCAACTTTTTAATGGGGACTGGTTCTTGTCCTAATTTTATGCTCCCCTCTTTCTTAATAGTCTGTAAAGGGTATGTTAGGAAATTGTAACTTGTATATAGTGAGTTTCTGTGATAATGTTAGGGGCAAAAGGTGGTAGCTTAATATGCTGAAAAATTTACAGGTGACTGTTAATTCCCCTAAATGCTGAATTACTCACTTAACTAATATTTATTGTGTGTCACTTGTTGGAGGATATATGCTGAAAAATTTCCAAGGGACTATTAATTCCCCTAAATTTTGAATTATTCACTGAACAAATATTTATTGTGTGTCAGTTGCTAGAGATACAGTGAAGAATAAGATGGACATGGTTGCAGCCTGGGAGGTGAGGGTGGAGGATGGGACAGACAAATATAAAGAGCTTTGAGGGAAAGCACAGAATGCTTTGAAGGTACATAGAGTGGGCGTCTGATTGGATATGTGGTGTCATAGAAAGCCTACCTGAGAAAATAATGCTTAGAGTATGATTTGATGGACTAGTGAGCCTTCACAAGGAGAATGGATGGTAGGAGGGTGAAGAGAACCTTTTAATAAGGTAATAAGAATAACAAATGGTGGAACAGATCATTATGTAGCAGAGAAAATGAAAAGACAAGTGTGTCTGCAGCATAGTGATAATAAATGAGGTTGGAGAGATAGGCAAAGCCTAGATTATGTATGTCTTGTTAATGATTTTGGACTTTATCAGCCTAGTAGCTTTAGGAAGCCACTCGAGGGATTTAGTAGGGACTCCAGATTTGCATGGAGGGCGGGAAGACTTGTCTATTAGGTGGAAAGTGGATGGCAAAGGCAAGAGTAGTTATAGAGAGATCAGTTAGAGGCTATTCTGGTAATCCAAGGGAGATGATAATGATCTGGGGTAGAGTTGTGACAGAAGTGGATAGGGTCAAGAAATAATTAGAAGGTAGAGAATATTCAGGACATGAGGTGTTTGGAATGGGGGAGATGGGGTGGAGAAGATGCTAAAGATTTTGGGCCTGAGCACCGCAGGAAAGGTGGTGTTACTGGGTGAAAAAGGGATGATTAGAAAAGGACCAGTTTGGGTTGAATAGCAATGACTTATTTTTGGACATTGTACATGAAGTACTTTTGAGCTATTCAAATGACAAGCCTGGTAGGCAGTTGGATATATGATTTGGAAAGGTCCAGAATGAAGACAATTCTTTTTTGAAAATGGTTGTTAAATTTTCAGTGTAGAAGATGATATGGAAATGTCCAGTAAAGGATCAATATCCAAAATACATAAGGAACTTATACAGCTCAACACGAAAAAGTCCAAATAATCCAATTAGAAAATGGGAAGAGGGCGCCTGGGTGGCTCAGTTGGTTAAGCGACTGCCTTCAGTTCAGGTCATGATCCTGGAGACCCGGGATCGAGCCCCACATCGGGCTTTCTGCTCAGCGGGAAGCCTGCTTCTCCCCCTCTCAGTCCCTCTGCTTGTGTTCCCTCTCTGGCTGTGTTTCTCTCTGTCAAATAAATAAATAAAATTTTTAAAAAAATTTAAGAAAATGGGCAGAGAACCTGAACAGATATTTTTCCAAAGAAGTCATATGGATGGCCAACAGATACATGAAAAGATGCTCAACATCACTGATCATCAGAGACATTAAAATCAAAGCCATAATGAGATACCACCTCATGCCTGTCAGGATGGCTAAAAATTTTTTTTTTTTTTAGGATGGGTAAAATCAGAAGCATAAGAAATAACAAGTGTTGGCAGGGATGTGGAGAAAAAGAAACGCTCCTGCCCACTCTTGGTCGGGATGCAAATTGGTACAGCTTCTGTGGAAAACAGTACAGCGGGTCCTCAAAAAATTAAAAATAGAATTACCATTTTGGGTACCTGGGTGGCTTAGTCGGTTAAGTGTCCGACTCAGTTCAGGTCTTGATCTCAGGGTTGGGAATTCAAGTCCCCCACTGAAAAAAGAACTACCATCTGATCCAGTAATTCCTCCACTGGGTATTTCCCTTAAAAAAAATGAAAGCACTAATTCAAAAAGATATATGCACCCCTATATTTATGGCAGTGTTGTATATAATAGCTAAGATATGGAAGCAGCCCAAGTGTCTATCAATAGATGAATGGATGAAAAAGGTATAGAGAAAGACAAATACCATAGGATTTCACTCACATGTGGAATTTAGAAACAAAACATGAATATAAGGGAAGAGAAGGAAAAATAAGATAAAAACAGAGAGGGAGACAAACTAGAAAGACTCTTAACTCTAGGGAACAAACAAGGTTGCTGGTATGGAGTTGGTGGGAGGGTGGGGTAATTGGGTGAATGGCATTAAGGAGGGCACTGGATGTAATAGGATGTTATGTACAACTGAGGGTCGCTAAATTCTACTTCTGAAACTAATAATACACTCTGTGTTAACTGAATTGGCAGGGGCGGGAGAGGGTGTGTATATACACAATGAACTATTACTCAGCCATCAAAAAGAATGAAATCTTGCCATTTGCAACAACATGGATGGGCATAGAGGATATAATGCTAAGTGAAATAAGGCAAAGAAAGACAAATGCCATATGATTTCACTTGTGGAATTTAAGAAAACAAGGGAGACCAGCAAAAAATTCTTTTTTTAAAATTTTATTTGTTTATTTGATAGGGATCACAAATAGGCAGAGAGGCAGGCAGAGAAAGGGGGAAGCAGGCTCCTCACGAAGCAGAGAACCCGATGTGGGACTCAATCCCAGGATCCTGAGATCATGACCTGAGCCGAAGGCAGAGGCTTAACCCTCTGAGCCACCCAGGTGCCCCAAAAAACAGATTCTTAATTGCGGAGAACAAACTGGTGGTAAAGAAAGAGCATTAAGAGAACATTTACCTTGGTGAGCCTTGAAGAATATATAGAACTGTTGAACTATTCTGTCGTATACCTGAAACTAATACCACATTATATGTTAATTATACTTGAATTAAAAACTAAAAGATTTTTTCAGTGTAGAAGGCTGTCAAAAAAGCCGCCTGAAATAGAGTGTTAGCAGATGTATTACTATGTAAAGTTATATCTCTAATAAAACCTACAAAGGAAAGGTACTTGTTGCTAGGAGACTTTATAATAGGGAGTATGACTTAACTAGGGGGATTAGGGAAGGAAAAACTTTCCTGAAGAAGAGATGCTTGAACTGAGGAAGAATGAGTAAGAATTCATCAGGTGAGGAGGAGGTGGAAACAACATTACAGACAAGGGGAATAAACTGTGAAGACCTGCTTGCCAGAGTAGAGGGACAGAAGGAAGGGCAACCTGAGGTGTGAAAAATAGGTAAGGCCACACCATGCTGGGCCTAATATGTATGCTGAAGTAATGATTTTTGTTTTTAATCCTAAATAAAGGGTTTTTTTTTTTTAAGATTTTATTTATTTATTTGACAGAGAAAGAAATCACAAGTAGGCAGACAGGCAGAGACGAAGAAGCAGGCTCCCTGCTAAGCAGAGAGCCTACCACGGGCCTCGATCCCAGGACCCTGAGATCATGACCTTAGCCGAAGGCAGAGGCTTTAACCCATTGAGCCACCCAGTGGGTTAAAGCCTTTAGGCGCCCCTAAATAAAGTTTTGAGCAAGTGGGCATAGGAGAAGGAAGACATAGTGAGGTTTATGTTTAGCAGATGATATCTGCAAGGTGGAAAAAGGAAATCTGAGAGCAAAAGAGCTTGTCTAAATCCAGGTGACTTGTACTGGGCTGATTTTGGTGGAGAGAGGGAAAAATAGGTGGATTGGAGAGGTATTTAGCAGACAAATTCCACAGATTTCTTGGGATATGAGAGGGGTATATATCAGGTAATGCCTAGGATTCTGGTTTACATAACACCATTTAGATGAATGCACCTTATAAAAACAGTGGAAAATACAGAACGATATAATGAAGAAAATACAAATCATTACCACCCAGAGATACGCACTAAAATAATTTTTAAGATTACCAACTGCATAACTTACTAAACAATGACAGTCAGGGTGCCTGGGTGGCACAGTTGTTTGGATGTCTTGTCTTTGGCTTGCGTGGTGGTCCTGGAGTCGCCAGATGGAGCCCTGCATTGGGCTCACTGCTCAGCAGAGCCTGCTTCTCCCTCTGCCCCTTACCCTGCTCATGCTCTTTCTTTCTCTCTATTACTCTTTTTCTCAAATGGATAAAGCTTAAAGATATTTATCTTTCTATCTATCTATCATCTATCTATTATCTATCTATCTATCTATCTATCTATCTATCTATCTATCTATTTTACAGAGAGAGAGAGAGATCACAGGTGGGCAGAGAGGCATGCAGAGAGAGAGAGGAGGAAGCAAGTAATCCCAGGACCCCGAGATCATGACCTGAGCCGAAGGCAGAGGCTTTAACCCACTTAGCCACCCAGGCACCCTCAAATGGATAAATCTTAAAACACAAACAAAAACCAAAAAAACCCACTACAACCAATGGCTTTTTTTTTCAGTTTTATATCTTGCTAAAAACGTGTGTTTTGTTTGTTTTGTAACCTGGAAGAAGACAAAATTGTTTTCATTTGGTTTTAGCTACCTAAATGACAAGACTGAAATTTACAAAATAGAAGATATATTTTGAAACATTAGTGACTTTATGATGTGCTACCAAATATTCAGTCTTTTTGCAAGATCCCTGTAAAAACTAACCTCTGACTATTAGTTCTTGACTGCAGATTATACTGCTTTCTGCCCCTTTGATGCTTTCAAAAGAATAGCTTCCAGTTTTCACGGTTTAAAAAAAAAAAATGGTGTGTACACTTTTCAAACTGTGATAAAACATCCATAACATAAAATTTACCATTTTAAGCATTTTTAAGGGTACTGTACAGTGGCAATAAGTCTTATTAAGTCAACATTCACATGGTTGTATAACCATCAGCACTGTCCATGTCTAGAAATTTTTCATCATCCTAAACAGAAACCCATTAAATAATAACTCAGCATTCCTGCCTCTTCCCCAAACCCTGGTAACCTATATTCTACTCTCTGTATGAACTTGCTTGTTCTTGGTACCTCCTTATGAGTGGGAGAATACATTTGTACTTTGAACGTGGCTTATTTTCCTTAGCATAATGTTTTTAAGATTCATTCATTTGTATGGTGTATCAGATTTTTATTCCTTTTTGTGCCTGAAGGACATTGCATTTGTATGTATGTACATTTTCTTCATCCATTTATGGACATTTGGGGTTGTTTCTACTTTTGGGCTGTTGTAAATAATCCTGCTGTGAACATTGATGTGCGTGCAAATACCTGTTTCAATCTCTGCTTTCAGTTCTCTTGGGCATATACCTAGGGCTGGAATTGCTGGATCATATGGTGGTAATTCTGTGTTTAACTTTTTAAGAACTGCTGAACTGTTTCCACATTCATTATATACTTTCCCACCTGTAATGCTTTGATTTCCTAACATTCTCACCAGCACTTCTTAACTTTTTTTTTCTTTTTTAAAAATAGCCATCCTGCTTGGAATGAACTGATATTGTGGTTTTGATTTGCATTTCCCTAATGACTCATGGTGATGTTAAGCATATTTTCCTGTGCTGCTTTGTTGTGTACATTTAAGAACTATAACTTCTACTTTTTCAGTTGATTGGCAAAAATATGTTAGCTGTAACTGTTGACTTGGCAACCACCCTTTTCCCTCCCCATTAATGTGTTTTCTGACTAAATATGCTTTTTTCCTTTTTTCTTTTTAAAGATGGCTCTGAGTAAATCAATGCATGCAAGAAATAGATACAAGGACAAACCTCCTGATTTTGCATATCTGGCAACCAAATATCCAGATTTTAAGCAACATGTTCAGATAAATCTGAATGGAAGAGTGAGGTAGGTAACATGAAGAATTCTTAATATTGTATTATTCTAGTATAATCTGAATGGACACCGGGTACTAGAAAGCATACTGGACTGATAGTACACCTGAATGCTAATCGTAGACATTTCCTGAAATTTTCTCGTCTCATCTTGGACAAATCTGTCTGGGCTCATTTTTGTTTTGGCAGTGGGGAAGAGCGTTGCGGGGGTTGGGCAGTGGTGGGGAGAAGAGAGAGAGAGACTCTTAAGTTGTCTCCATGGGCAGCGAGGAGCCCTACATGGGGCTTGATCTCACAACTCGAGCTGATGACCTGAGCCAAAATTAAGAGTCAGATAATTCACTGACTGAGCCACCCAGGCACTCTCAGATTTCATCTTTATAAATTATAAAATGAGAGGATTGGACCAAATTCTTTTTAGTTTCTGGCTTTATGAAAACTTACCCAATAGGGATCCCAGAGTAAGTACAGAAACCTTGGGATTGTGCTCTAAAACATGGTGCTGGGGTGCCTGAATGGCTCAGTCATTAAGCATCTGCCTTCAGCTCAGGTCATGATCCCAGGGTGTTAGGATTGAGCCCCGCATTGGGCTCCCTGCTCGGTGGGAAGCCTGCTTCTTCCTCTCCCTCTTCCCCTGCTTGTGTTCCCTCTCTTGCTCTCTCTATCTCCCCCCCCCCTGACAAATAAATAAACAAATCTTTTTTAAAAAAATAAATAAAACATGGTGCTGATGAGGGCCTAGAGTTCTTATTTTATTTACTTATTTTTAATTTTTATTTATTAATTTAAATTAGAGTTCTTATTTAAGTGTGTTTTTACTTTGATGGAAAATAATAACCAGACATCAAAACTGATTTCACAGATACCTAGGATGTTGATAAATTTATTTGAAAAAAAATTTTTTTTTTTTTTTTTTTTTTTTTTAATTTGAGAGAGAGAGAGAAAGTGAGCGTGTAGGGAGGAGCAGAGGCAGGGGGAAAAGCAGACCTCCCCCCTGAGCAAAGAGCCAATGTGGGACTCCATCCCGAAACTCTGGGATCATGACCTAAGCCAAAGGCAGCCGCTCAACCAACTGCACCATGCAGGCACTCTGGGATGTTGTAAATTTAAAGTTACGTTTAGTGAAGGGGCACCTGGGTGGCTTATGTGGTTAAGTGTCTGACTCTTGATTTCGGCTCAAGTCATGATCTTGGTGGTTGTTGTTTTGTTTTGTTTTGAAAGATTTTATTTATTTATTTGACACAGAGAGAGATCACAAGTAGGCAGAGAGGCAGGTAGAGAGAGAGGAGAAGCAGGCTACCTGCCAAGCAGAGAGCCCGATGCGGGCCTCGATCCCAGGACCCTGAGATCATGACCTGAGCCGAAAGCAGAGGCTTTAACCCACTGAGCCACCCAGGCGCCCGATCTTGGTGCTTTGAGATCAAGCCCCACATCAGACTCTGTGGAGTCAGCTTGTCCCTCTCCCTCTGCTCCTCCTATGCTCACACTCTGTCTCTCTCTCTCAAATAAATAAATAGTCTTTTAAAAAAAGTTAAATTTACTTAAAAAGTTGATTTTTAAAAATTACAGAAGTGATGTGTGCTTTGGGAAATGGCAGATATAATGGTGTGGGAGTAACTATGTTATACCTTTGAGAAAGAATCTTTGACTGCATTCCTAAACTTTATGGGAATTATAGGCTGGACATTCCAAGCCTTCCTGGGGAAAGATGTGGTGATTTAACTGTGAGGGGCAGGAGGACCAGAATTGTGGAGAAAAGGGAAGGTAAGGAATAGTAGTATCATAGGACTTGAGGCATTTTGATGACCTCTTCCTACTAGCAGTCTCCTTTAGAAATGGAGGTCCTAAGGCAGGATTTAATCTGAGGGGCAAGATAGCCTAGAAATCACATATAAGTTTAAAAATGTGTATATTTAGGGGTGCCTGGGTGGCTCAGTTGGTTAAGTGTCTGCCTTCAACTCAGATCATGATCCTGGGGTCCTAGAATCAAGTCCCGCATCAGGCTCCCTGCTCAGTGGGGAACCTGCCTCCTTCTTCTAATCCCTCTGGTTGTGTATGTGCTCGCTTTCTCTTTCTCTGTCAAGTAAATAAAATCTTTAAAAAATATGTATATGTATACTCATTTTTCTGGGAGATAATCCTTAGTTTTCATCAGATTCTGAAAGCGATCTGGGCCCCCTTCTGTCCCCAGTACAAAAAGTTAAGATCAAATGCCCTAGTACCCCAAATGAACTAGAGCCATGGTTTCCAAGTTTTTTTGTCTACTCAGTTAAAAGTTGAGAACAGTTCCATCTCAATGCTTGGACAGCTGACTGTGTTACTGTGTTAAGCACATTAGAAAACATATTTCAAACTAAAATTAAATATATTTAAATAAAAGTTCTAATATTTTCTTTGCATACTCTTAAGAATTATTTTCAGCACCTTACTTTGGAAAACCTTAGAGAGATTGAGTTAGTATTTCTCTTTGTTTAGAATATCCCTACCATTGTTCTGAAATCTTTGTTCCATAATTATATATGTGAATGTTTTATTTAGTCCTGTACTGTGAGGATAGCTGCAGTTTTGTTATTTTTTGTTTTCTCTGTATACCTATCATTGTACTTAATTACTTAACAAATACCTATTGAGGGGCACCTGGCTGGCTCAGTTAGTTAAGCGTCTGCCTTTGGCTCAGGTCGTGAGCCCAGGGTCGTGGGATCAAATCCCACATCAGGCTCCCTGCTCAACGGGAAGCCTGCTTCTCCCTCTCTCACTCCCCCTGCTTGTGTTCCCTCTGTAGCTATGTTTCTCTCTGTCAAATAGATAAAATCTTAAAACAAAAAAACAGATACCTATTGACTAACCCATTTTGTGCTAAGTTTTAGGAAAGCCAGAATAAACAAGAAACACAGTGACTCCTGCATTTGGAGTTCACATATTAGTGGGGGTAGTAGACACATAAATAAGCAGTCAAGCTTTTGGTGTGGCAGACACCACTGTGTGTGGCAATCACACAGAAGGGAGCCCTGACATCACATTACCTGATTTCAGGCTTTATTACAAAGCTGTGATCGCCAAGACAGCATGGTACTGGCGCAAAAACAGACAAATAGACCAATGAAAAAGAGTAGAGAGTCCAGATATGGACCCACAAATCTATGGTCAAATCATCTTCGACAAAGCAGGAAAAATATCCAGTGGAAAAAAGACAGTCTTTTCAATAAATGGTGCTGGGAAAACTGGACAGCTACGTATAGAAGAATGAAACTAGACCATTCTCTTACACCACAGACAAAGATAAACTCGAGATGGATGAAAGACCTCAACGTGAGGCAGGAATCCATCAAAATCTTGGAGGAGAATATAGGCAGTAACCTCTTTGACATCGACCACAGCAACTTCTTTCAAGACGCATGTCTAAAGGCAAAGGAAACAAAAGCGAAAATGAACTTTTGGGACTTCATCAAAATAAAAAGCTTCTGCACAGCAAAGGAAACAGTCAACAAAACAAAGAGGCAACCCAGGGAATGGGAGAGGATATTTGCAAATGACACTACAGACAAAGAGCTGATATCCAAGATCTATAAAGAACTACTCGGGCGCCTGGGTGGCTCAGTTGGTTGAGTGACTGCCCTCGGCTCAGGTCATGATCCCGGAGACCCGGAATCGAGTCCCACATCAGGTTCCCTGCTAGGCAGGAAGTTTGCTTCTCCCTCTCTCACTCCCCCTGCTTGTGTTCCCTCTCTGGCTATGTTTCTTTCTGTCAAATAAATAAAATCTTAAAAAAAACAACAACAACAACTCACTTTCTTAGCCTTCAAAAAAAAAAAAAGAACTACTCAAACTCAACATCCAAAAAGAAGATGAATACATCAAAAAATGGGCAGGAGACATGAAGAGGCACTTCTCCATAGAAGACATACAAATGGCTAACAGATACATGAAAAAATGTTCATCATCACTAGCTATCAGGGAAATTCAAATCAAAACCACACTGAGATAACACCTTACACCAGTCAGAATGGCCAAAATTAACAAGACAGGAAACAACAAATGTTGGAGAGACTGTGGAGAAAGGGTTGGTACAGCCGCTATGGAAAATAGTATAGAGATTTCTTAAAAAATTAAAAACAGCTACGTATGACCCTGCAATTGCACTACTGGCTATTTACCCCAAAGATACAGATGTAATGAAAAGAAGGGCAATATGTACTCCAATGTTCATTGCAGCAATGGCCACGATCACCAAACTGTGGAAAGAGCCAAGGTGCCCTTTAATTGATGAATGGATAAAGGAGATATGGTACATATATACAATGGAATATTATGTCTCCATCAGAAAGGATGAATACCCAACTTTTGTAACAACATGGACCGGATTGCAAAGGATTATGCTGAGTGAAATAAGTCAAGTATCACATGGTTTCACTTACTTGCGGTGCATGAGGGGAGACGTGGACAGTGGGAGAAGGAAACAGTGGGAGAAGGAAAGGAAATGGGAAGTAGGGTAATTCGGGGAGGAAAACGAAACATGAGAGACTTTGGATTCAGGAACAAACTGAGGGTCTTGGAGCGGAGGGGGTGGGGGATGGGAGAGCCTGGTGGTGGGTACTGAGGGCACGTATTGCATGCATTGCATGACTGGAGGACAGTGGGAGAAGGAAAGGAAATGGGAAGTTGGGTAATTCGGGGAGGAAAACGAAACATGAGAGACTTTGGATTCAGGAACAAACTGAGGGTCTTGGAGCGGAGGGGGTGGGGGATGGGAGAGCCTGGTGGTGGGTACTGAGGGCACGTATTGCATGG